>JAHZMV010001341.1:0-30128 GCA_027743765.1 Coecobrya sp. COE2 | reverse complement strand
CCACCTCTGCAGCGTTTTGATTGTATTTTACAATTTACTGATTTTCCGTACGTCCTACTTTGTATTCATTTATTCGAGCACTAAGGTACAGTTTCCTGTAAACAGGCAGGCAATAGGTCAGCTGAAACTACAAGACACTGATGACTTAACGAAATTAACAATCATTTTACAATTTCTATACCCTAGTAAATTAATGGATTCAATTTCTTTACTTAAATGAAATTATGTTACATATGTGATAGATATATAACTTGATGTATTCATTTATCAAATTATGTTTCATCAACCAAGAAAGGGAAATCTATTTTCCTGTTTAGGAAAATACTAGTAACAGGCAACAGTTTAATAAATTTATTTCATAGAAAGAGGCTACCGACTTACTTAGAGTGAGCAACCTATATATGTCTTGCCAACTGTATAGAAAGCAGAAAAGAAAGCAAGCATATATACGACGGTGGGAGTGAACATATATAATATATTAGGAACGTACCTATTTGCACTTTAGAACTTTTTGATATTTGGTTGAGTTCCGGTTACCGCTTTATTTGCAACAAAATACTTTGCCCTTTAGGTGATACTTCTGAAAACATTTTTGTTCCCTATTTTCTCTGCTAGTGGGTACACCATTTGGATGTTGCGTTGGATGGCTTTGATTTTGCATTTGATGCAGCAAACTTTGTGTTGTTTGTGCTTTTAATACACATACAGAGAGAAAGAAGCTTATGAAAAGGCACTATATTTTGAGACTGGTTGAGCATGTACATGAATGAGTGAATATGCGGAAAGCCACAAAAGTTGCTTGTTTATGCCACACTGATTCTGACAATCGGTTCAATGGAGGCTTTTGTAGTATGGCAATTTGTATCAACACATACTTCAAAAAAATGAGAATGTTTTTTTCTCATGTATATAACGTCAATATAAGATATGTAGTAAAACCATTCACTGGGAGGGAATAATGGTTTATTACATTTTAGTATTGGTCTAACAAATAGTAGTGGGTCTAAAGCAGCGCTGATAAGTGTTTTGATTATCATTGTGGCTACTTTTCTGATATAAAGAATTATTTATAGAAAGGAGTAGGGGTAACAGCTTGTAAGGCTTTTGTCTGTGGTCAACGTGAACTATCATACGGAGAAAAGTGATTAAACATATATATTATTATGTTCAATGATGTTCTGGAAAAAGATTTATTCTCTCTTATCAATTCGTAGAATCTGAGATATCTTATTATCTAAAAATGATTTGATCCATGAAATGTGTAGGGCGATATTTCACGGATGATGGTGCTTATGGGTGGTGGAGTGTAGAGTACAAAAATAAATATGGTTCTTGGAATGTTGAGAGTTGAGAGAAGAGTCTATATCACACACATGTGGATTCCGAGTCATATTAAATTGAATACTGTCTCGTGAATCTGTTGTTGTTTGTTGTAATAGCATCAGTAATGGTGCTCGCACTAAATGAAAATAATGTAATAATAATACAAGTGTTGAATTATTATTGCTGTTTATATAGCTTGTGAAAATCAAGTACGGAAGTACATCCTTTATAACTATCATAAACTGTATTTTATCATTTCCTTGAAAGCCAATAATGTTGATAAAGTGTATAGGAGTTTTCCGTAGACTGACTTGGCTGACTGGACAATAAAAGGATGAATTTCTCTGTCTCTTTTCCTCTTTATAAAAGGAAGAAATGCTTACCTTTAATCTGTCAGAAAGGAATTACAAATTAAGTGATTCTTTTAAAGCAAAATAGATGAAAACACGACATAATGTGTGCGTGAAGGAGTCATAGAGAGCAGCTTGGGAAAACGGGAGAATTACTTGGCTCTGTTCTGACTGATGTTTCTATACATACATCTCCCTTTCCGTGAAAAGAGCAGAGGAGTAGTGAAAGCAGGAGAATGGCAAAAGTAGAGCGGATGGATGGAGTGTGATTTGATGAAGCTCTTTTGCTCCTCGTATATTCTTTTTACATTGTTCTACGCACACACAGCTACTCTTACTCATACCCAATACTTTTCTCAAGTCACTTTCTGTTACATTTAGCTTACTTGTTTGCTCCTATTGGTTTTGAAGGGGGAATCAAAGTGCAACTAGGGGGATGTATCTCTTTTTCTTTCTAACGAATTCTTGATATAAGAAACCGTCTATCTACTATACTGACATTCATACTCATATGTAGCCTGTTTGAAATAACCAAGTAGGAAGTGCATGGCGGAGCATTCATGTTTCACCAAACATAAGCTCACGGTTCACTTTCAGTCTTAGATTCTTTCTTTTCTCTCTCTCTCTCTCTCTCTCTCTGCTCCACTTCTAGTTCTAGTATATACTTTAGTGCGTGCGTATGTGTGCTTTCACAGTTTCCTAACTGCAAGTAACAGTTATGTTCTCCTATTACGGTATATTATTACTATATGCACATTTCGGACATAGCCACATATTCCATGCGTTATATGAATTTACGAACTTGCTGTTTCAGTTCACTATATACATACGGGTAATCGCCGAATCGGTAGTGGTGGTAGCGGTGATGCAGCAGTACTTACTTACGGACGTATAAAATGTAAGAATTAGTAGCATAAAAGTAGAACTATTGCAACGGCAAGCAGCTGCTGTAGAGGCAGAGCAGTAACACAATACAAGAAGTACTTGGTAATATAGTAATGACGGCATAGCAAGAGAATTTCGGTATAGGGGAGCATTAAAAGCAAATAGGAGCCACAACAAGAGGTAAGTTAGGGAAAAGAGTCAGAGAAGAGAAGCTAGGACAAGCTTGCAAGTTAAGGAAACTCAAAACAGATACATGCATTCGTTGTAAAGTGCAATATAGACTGTTGTAGAGGAACATAGTGAATAGTAGAGTTGGACTGCACGATATAAGTATCAAAACATGTTATATGTGTATATGCATGCTTTCTTTAACCAGNAAAAGAGTCAGAGAAGAGAAGCTAGGACAAGCTTGCAAGTTAAGGAAACTCAAAACAGATACATGCATTCGTTGTAAAGTGCAATATAGACTGTTGTAGAGGAACATAGTGAATAGTAGAGTTGGACTGCACGATATAAGTATCAAAACATGTTATATGTGTATATGCATGCTTTAACCAGTAGTATTTCCCTTTCCCACACAATTCCAGTATAAGGCATTCTTATTCTCGCTCGGTATAGTTGCATAAAAAGGTTATATGCAGCAGGGTGAGCTGTCTAAAGTAAAAGCAAAAGCAAGCATTCTGCAGACTATATCCAATAAATACTTCCACAATATAAGTGTATATATGCTTAACATATTAGGAAGTACTGGAAAATTTACGTACGCAAAATTTAGCTTTTGTAGCGAATGACTGACTAGCTAGTACGAACATCTATTTGGTTATTATAAAAACTGACTGTCATAGTGAAAAAGAAAGTGAGAGCACCGCTATGTGCAGTAAAAAAGTCTGCTTTTCTTGTGAAATGCATAAAAGCCAGAAATACAAGAAAAAAAATTCATGCATACATGTTTATTATATCTCCGTGTGTTATCTGCATGTTTTCACTTCTACAGAACAAAATAAATGCATACAAAATGGTAGGAGTCAGCCTAAAAGATTCGGTTTGATATTAGTATAAAACGTGAAATAGCAAAATAGATATTTTCATACATGCATTATTGTAAGCGTACATAAGTTTATACGTAGTTGTAACACCATACCATACCATTGATTTTTCCGGTCTTTACCTTCCTTACAGTCCTTGTCCTTCTTTCTATTTGCCCTTTATACATACACACATGTGATTCTGGAACAAAATGTTGAATGTATGTATATATCTGTGTGCTATGGAAGAAAGGAATTGTTGTAAACGAAGAGCAAAAATGATGACATACAGCGTGTTCTCTTTTCAGTTAGCGGCAGTCCAGTCGGAGACTGAAGAGTAACGAAAGAGGATGATGTTCATACCAGATAAATACAATAATGAATTAAATATATTTGTACGAAACGACATGCCTTAATATGAGGATGTAGGCATATTACATCCACTATTATGTATTGTGTTTACATCCTATCATTTACTTCCAATCTCTCTGAAGGATAAGATGAAGAAATAATTGAATTGTGCTATTAACTTGGTACTGTGTAGTGGACCTGATTTTTTAAACAGTAGTTTTTGGGATACCTGCTTTTGCATCATAGTTTTAGGGGTATATATTGTAGCCCGCCGCATACCTAGATATTCATAAATTTTACTTTTAGCTTGATTTTTTGTTCGGTCTTTACATCATCAGCTACATGCAGTTTCATCTAACTAAAAACAGTGCATCCTTACCTTAAAGCTAAAAACAGCGTAGGTTTACCTTCAATCGCAGATAGAATGTAAAGCAGCCCTTTCTCTTTTCTAAGGATAAATAATGATTCATGATCTTTGTATGACTAACGATACGTTATATAGTCCACAACCCACGATTAGTTTTTAAAAACGATTATATAGTATGTATATTTATAGTGTCCCTTTATTTAATTGTAATGGAAATGTAAACGAATGATGATTGCCCAGCAAAATCCTTCCCGAAATGTCTAGCAATTTGGGGGAAGACGATGCTTTCAGCAGAATTTCTTACAAGATGTTCTGTTGTTCCTCTATAAGGATGGTGATTGTGACGCTGACGGCTATTAAAATTTACACACACATATTTCACTTTACCACTCACCAATATCACCGTTATGATTAGGGATACTACTGCTTAAAGAATAATTTGTTTATACTATCCTATATTTCTTTATTAGCTTTATTAAAAGACAAATACACAATGCACTGTGAGTATTAATATAGTGTGCAAATAAAACCGAGAGGGATAAATTTATCTTCAAAGGGATCTTTACCAGATAATGTCCCTAGTGTCAAGTCAGTGGTTGGTCCGATTACCCAAGAGCCTAACAAGCGTTGTTACAACTTGTGTAGCAAGCACAACGGAACAGAAACAAAACTCACTCAGTCGAAAAGTAATACGAAGGTTTAACCTTACTGCTCGTGTCGTGTGTTGACAGGTAAGGAATTGGTGGGATGTGTTAGAGAAGCATGATAGGATGTAAAAGCAAATGCAGCGTTGCAGCACAAAGCGTTTACAATTATCATGCACAATTTTTATCGAGTCTGTAGTTTGTTTTTCAAATGAAGGCACGCTACTCATCTTTCATCTTTAAATGATCCTTTAGGTGTCGAAAGATTTACATTATTGCCAGCTTGATCTCGCTAAACAATGTAAGGTGAGTAATAGGAAGGCATCGTTCTCGGAAAATGTTTTTGTTAGTTTGTTAAATATATCTATCCAACATATGTGTGTATAATATTCACATTAGTGGAAAAGTTAATTCCACCGTACCGTACACTTCTCATTATTTTTGGAGTGCATGTTCATAGATATTCATACGAATACATCATCACATTTCCTACATGGCTGACTTAGTACAGGTTTGCTATGGTGGAATGTGTGGAACAGAGCACTTTCCAAAATCGCATCGTGACCGACATTTTAGAGCAAAAACACTACACTCGACTCAAGTCACAAGTATTTTTAAGACTGGCAAATCCATTAGTATCATAAACTGAAGGATTATCTGAAAATATCATGAAAAGTTTATTACACATGCATTTATTCAAGTTGCCAGGAGGAAGGAAGGATTGAAGAGTCCTCCAAAAACAAGAACAGATGAGCAAACCAATTTTTCTTTCTCTCTGAACAGTAGGACAATCAGAAAACACAATAATAATAGTACACAAGACTAGTCGAAGCAGTTTTTTAGTTTTCCGTTTATATCCTTGTAATTTTTGTAAACTACCGAATGAATATGTTGCGATTTGTCGGTATGGAATGGAATGGTAAAGAGTATGTACTGGTGTTTCTGCCGTTGTTTGTATTGTTTGTGTGTACATATATTAGAGATTGTATCTCCGGCATACCTAAGTTTAATATTATTTGATGATGTGAAAGAATATAGTTATATCCCTCCGGTAGTTTGGTATCAGAATTCAGAGTATCATAGCACCCTGCTTGGCCTTAGTTCCGTTTATGCCACTGCAACTACATAACTGACATGACATTGCTGCTGCCGTCTTCTCTATCCTCATATTATTCTTTATGCTTACACAGTTTACTGGAAAATTCAGTTGCCAAAAATAGTGAAACAGCATCTTGTTGAGTCCAGCAGTTTGGATTGTGCAAGACACAGAATTTAACCAACTGCTGCTTTCCATTGCCTCTCCGCTTCGCTCCCAGTCTTGCCTCTTTTGCTCGCACGTTTTTGTATTCGGCATACATTCATTGCTCACTTAAGAGAAATGATACGCAAAGTGAGAGAGAAGAGTTGCTATTTAGTTTTGTATATTATATTTTTCAGCTTTTGCATTCGGATACAAAGGAAGAGAAAAAGAGAGGGAGAAAATGAAAGTAGAGGACATACGTCTACACAATTTGTTGTTGCAGCAGCAGCAGCGCAAGTTGCACGCCTTCCCTTTACGTAGTTTTCTTTCTCCTTTCTGGCAGGCTATATAGCTAGCATTTCATAAGCAACTTTCACTCGCTGGGTGTATGTATGAGTATGTGATCTTTATGATATACGTTATGATGTAATGTAATGTACATATAACATTTCTTAGTCATTCCTCATCATAAGAAGAGATGCACTATATAATACACAATCTAAACATGATTTGTTCAAAGAAGACATGCAAGATATTACTACTACTACTACTACTACTTCCATGTATGCCTTTTTGTATATGTATTTTGTGTATGTGGAGTTTTCGGTACTACTTTTGAAAAAAAATACGATGATGAAGAGGAAGTATAAAGAGGAGGAGGATGGTTTTTGTGTTGAACCAAGGAAAAAGTTGGAAAGTTTAGAAAAAGAAAATGATATATTCTATATAAAGTTAAGTAGTTATTGGTCGATTGAGCTGGAGAGGCTGTGGCTGGAGCATTTATCATTCTCAGATCGGGAAATCTGCTTCAACCATTCTTTGCTTCACTTCCACTTTACGTCCCGTCTTTCTTCCTCTCTCTCTCTCTCTCAAGAAGAGGAGAAGACGGAGGAGGAAAAAAGAGAGGGAAAATGGTGATAAGTCTCTTGAACTATAAAATGAGGAAGACCATCTCTCCCCGTGACTTTTTTCTTCGTTCCATTCATGCTTGCAGAATGATCTAAAATTCTCGCTTAGCACGTATAAGCAGTAACATACCACCACCACCAGCTCTCGGCTCTTCCAAACACAAGAACTTTTTATAAACTAAATAATAGCAAAGAACATCTTTCTATCTACTTATATCTATACGATAGTCACATCGTCAGCATTATCCTCATATACCTCTATCAACGACATCGGTAACAACAGAGGAGATGATAGAGCCACCTCATTGTCGCATTGTTCCTTCATCGACTTTATTCTCACACCCACAGAAACCTTTTATTTCCTGATGTGTTGAATTAGGGAGTGAGCCATGTGTATCACTGCGATCCATGTGTGATCTGTGAGAATAAAATGTACTTCATGTGTAAGTTGCAATATACTGTATGAAAGTAATGCTTCAAAGTTGACAAAGAATTACAATGACAAAAATCATGACGATAATGTCGATAATAAAGCTCATTGCTTTTTTAAGTTTACAAAAGCTATTCTCGTGCTTTTTTTCTTTAAAAAACAATGATTCTTAAAAAGGTAAGACGTGTGTTCTACAACCTGGCATTTTACTTTTCTTCGTTGAGGAAGGAAGTGTCGGCAGATAAATGAATTACTTTGTGTGGTATTTGTCGTAATCGTGACAGCTATCATGTCTCTCCTTTTGAACTGTCGTTTAGTACATCTTGTATCTTCTTTTAAATAATTAACTCATTAGTACTCATTACACAAAATTACATGATTTATTTTGAAATCTTTGTTTGGAGCACTTGAATGAGTAGATTCATTTCTTCACTCAAGATACCAGATACCGCCACGAGTCTTTATTTTCCATTATATACCTATTATTAGTTAGTTATGAATCTGTATCTGTAGGACTTTGTGTCTGAATTTCATGCTAATTCATATACATACATTATAATACAAAACTTGTGGATATTTATACACTTACATGCTTACACATTTATGTAATGATGACCTCATAAAAATGTTCAATATATCATCAAAATCTCAAATGAGCGTCTGGTTGTGACTCACACTCTGTGAGCAAGTGAGCTATGTTAACAAAGTAGGTATAAAGACAGGAAGCAAACCGTTAAATGTTTTTATTTGAATTCTAATTCCTGTTTTCTGAAGGTTCCAGGAATTTCTCAACATGTCATATAGATACTTATAAATTGATATTTTTCTTTGTCCTGCAATCAAACTATGATATTCAAGACAAATCAGACCGTACGGAAATTAAAGTAAATCGTCAGAACTCAAAACAATTTTATTTAATATTTTGAATTGGAAGTGTATTGGTTGCATATATACGGGATGCCTTTGTTTAGTTCAAAGCGATCTACAATACATATATTTACCTACATATCTGTACACGCCTGATTTGGAACAAGTTATCGGAAGTGCTAGGAGCGTTCAAAGTTGAATGCATGGGCATATAAAATATATTTTTGATACAGCAAATGAAAATTCAATAGTTTGAAATTCTAAAAGTAGTACATATAAGAATTGGAGTACTTAAAGGTGATGTTTTTGTGATTTAGATTTTTTAATAAAATCGGCCAAATAAATAATGTAAGAAGTACCTATGTAGGAGCTTCTCTGATATCAAATATTGATTGCAAGAAAATCTTATTTAAAGTATTGAAAAAGGGTTGGAGTAAAAAGAGCGAAGTATTTGGATAAATTTCCTATTCCAAAGAACTCATCGTAATTGACAAGCACAATATGTTGGGAAAAGTTTGAACTTATTTTTAAACAACTTAAAAGGTGTAATTCGATACTCTAAAATAAGATAAACTCAATTATGGCAAAAGCATATTTTTGAAGGAAAGAAAGGTATGTACCTAATTTTCTTTAAAGTTTACAAAGTTTTTACACATGGTCATATATTATGTTTGTGTAGTTTACTCCTTTTATAGGCTCTTCTTAATGCTAACGTATGGTGATAAATGGTAACCACATGATCACCTTTATGAAATGCTTTTCTATGATCAAGCTCAAAACATATTTATATTGAAGACTTAAATGGAATTTCGAAAATGATGATTAGCAAAATACTTCCCTTCACATTTAATGAAGCAACTGTAGACGAAGACTGAATTCATTTAGCCAAGTGCTATTAATCATTAATGTTGTGAATTTCGGAAAGCAAGTGGTACATGCATGTAAAATATCCATCTTCACACAGTTTAAACAAAGACAATGCTAAGAAATCCAGCGAAAATAAAATATTTTCACCTTTTACAATTGTTTTCATGCCAAGTATGTAATCTGCTTGTCCAACAGCAGTTACCTTTCCAGTTATAAGAACAGGTGTTGGAGCAGCTTTAATTGCTGATCGATTGCAATGGGTCAAATGACAAAGTAGAATTTTTAGCCGCCATTTGGCGGACGATTAACAACTTATGGTTTGCTTGCAGTAACATGAAAATTACTATCTTGTTTGCAAATGTTTGAATAGTAAATGGCCCTGAAAGCACGAGCGAGAGAATGGCATTGATCCCTTCTTTACTATACTGCTGTTAACTTGAGTATTGAGTTCTCTGCACACTGCACTGTTGTTGTACTCCTCTCACCTTCATTCCTGCTAGTGCTATGCTTGGTGTGAGTGAGATAGGATGTGATGAGCATGCATAATATTGCAGTCTTCTTTTCTTTAACTCAAGAATGTGTTTCATTTGAAAAAAGCGTCTCTGAAGTTTCGTTCGTATTTGTTAATATAACAAGTGTTGATGAAATACACAATCAATCCGTGTGTTTATATGTAAATATTAGCTATTTGCGATAATTCTTTCTGAACTTTGATAATTTTGCTTTCTTTTCAAATTTCTTTAAAAAAATTATCACTGGAAATAAAATTAATTCCATGTAGAATATTTAATATTGAACAGTTGGTAGATAATAGGGGAATGAATATTTGGCTTAGTACGCGTAGCGTGTACCAATTTAGCACAGAAAATGTAAATTATTGAGATAATATAAATGAAAATTCCAAGCCAGTATTAAAAGTATGTGTTAGTTTTAATTTTGGATATTAATTTGTGAAATATCTATAATTATGCGTTTTACACTGCGAATTCTTTGATTTTGACATGTAAGGTGGACTTTATAAACCTACTACAGGGCTTGCGTTACGAATGACATTGATCCACTTTCTGAGAGATACACTTCTGTAGGTTTGAGAAACATCTTCTTTTAATAGCTTTCGGTGCCGTTTTATAATACACGGTTTTTGAGCAGTATTCTAAAATGCTAGCATGAAATATTTATTTTCATTTGCTAAATATAAAAAGGCAGAAATCAACAGGAAACAGGCGGAATTGGAAACACGAACCAAGTATCAACATGTAAGGAGAAAAAGAGAGAAAAATTCCTCGTTGGTAGCTGCCTGGGGCCTTGTTCAATTGACTTAAAATAATAATAATTTCTGTTGTGAATGGGACAACAAAATTGCTTGGAAAACAACTGAAGCTAAATGTCGCAAAAAGCACTTATGTGTTATTGGAAGCATGAGACAATTTAAAACTAATTCACTATATTTACTTTTTGTTTTTCAACCAAAACTGGAGCTCTTATCCAGTGGAGTGAACTGTCCGATTTCTTTTATCCATGTTCGTCCATTACGTGTTGTGCTATGCATATTTCCTTGGTTAATGCCATCTTCTTGATCCAAACTATCAATATGCTGGATCTTTCTAAACGTGTATACAAACTTAAAACTATAAGCTTTAAACTGGATGTAATATTTCTTTTGCATCTAAATCAAGACCGATAATAATGAGTCACTAATTGGTGGCATGTGTGGTGTGGTGAGCTCCCTCCTTCTTTTCGTGTTTCGCTTCTTGTTCTTGCTCCAGCACTAACTTTTTTAGTTTATTAAGGAGAATCATTCCATCTTTACCACCACCGTATAATAATGCTTTTTATGCTGTGCTTATCAGTAAAACGAATCTACCACACATCGACTATACTCACATATAAGGAGAGAGAGAAAAGCATGTTTTATTGCCTTGTGCAAAAAAGAGAAAACTGAAGGTGTTGAATACATCAGCGTATATATGTACTACTAGCAAGCTTAAAATACACAGCGAATACATTCTTTTTCGTGTTCAGTTTTCCATATTACGCATTCTTGTTAAGTCGTTTATAATGTGGTTCGTGTTGCTTACCAAACGGAACAGGAAGAATACCCGATGTAAAAGTCAAGCTGTGAAGGAGAGGAAGCACCGAATTAATTACTATTTTTTGTAGAAAGTCTGTATGCCTGTCTGCAACAATATTTTTAATAATTAAAATTAATAAAATTTGAAATGATTTCAAATGCATTTTTAGTAAAATGCATGTGCCGACAATAATGCCTTCATGCTATGTTGTAGTAAATTCAAAGTGCTAATTGCAGATTGATTTTGAATACCACATCAACAATTCTCATTAGCTTGCTCACTGGGTGTAAAATTGGATATACATAATAATATATACATATTAGGGAACAATAGTACGAAAGATGAGAGAATTACAAGGAAATGCAAATGTTTTACAAGCGGAGCTAGAATTGAAATGGCCAGTGTCTGTAAACTAAATGGTGTATTTAACATTATTAGTGTAATATAAACTCGAAGGTAATCGAGTGATTACATAAATAAATGAGTCGTCCTATCGGAAATTAGCACCATTTATTACTTTTACAGCGTTGGTAATTCAAACACCCTATTTTCATTTAGCGTACAATACTCATTCACTTTACTACAGTATTCATATCATATCACGCAGCATTATTCACATTTCAGTTGAGAATAACAAGAAAGAAAGAAGAGAGTGTGGCTATAGTAGTGCGGTGCGAGTAAGAAGAAAAGGAGGCAAAGGGACATCATGATCATCATATAAATGCATATAAGCACTCTACGACGACGACGATCATAGTGATAGAGAAAAAAAAGAAAAGTGAGTTGACTCGCATGAATCGCCTGATATCATGAATTCAAACCATTTCTCTGTTCGAAACCGATCTGTCTAACCATTCTAGTGAAGTGGCGGTCGTGTTCAGTATTGCGAGTACTAGTCGAATTCACACAGTGTAATAAATCTAGAGGGTCATTTACGCTGAACTAATATGAGCAGAGTCTTTTTAGCTTTCTCCCTTGCCTTTTCTGTGTGTGTATTAACTACTCCTTCTCTCTCTTCTTCTTTGCTTCTGCCTTGCTTACTTAGGGTTACCACCACCAAAGCGTTTTGGATAGATGGATAATAGGGAAAAACTCTTCTTCTGTGAGAGTATAGGGGTATAAATATAAAGACAGCCAAGGCATCATCATCATCACCGTTGCTTTTATGCATTTCATTCAAGTTGGTTGGAGTTTTTGGTAAAACGATATAGCATAATATGCGCTTATGGCTTATGCTAACATATGGATTACAGTTGCATATTTTAAGGGGAAACCATTTGTGTATGGCCCCACTGATGGAATACTAACTATAATAATAGTGCAGTCGGTTGTTCATATGTACGATTTTCTCTGTATAAGATGAGTTTTAATATTGTATATGGGGTTGGCTCTTGGTTGGTCGCGTAAGTGATTCGCTTTGAATATAACAGAAGCAGCAGCAGCAGTTGAGTTTAGCTGAAATGTACTCACTCAATAATGTGTTCAAACGGTTGATTTTATTTCCATTACATTTTGTGTTCCATAGAAGTAGCAAAGTATGCACCTATAGATTCTGCTCTGAAGTGCAGAGTAGATACAGGGCAAGCCGATACCCGTTTTTTGTAGCACGTATTGCACACGACACAGTGTTTTGTCAAAAGCCGTACACAGGGCATTTTTGTAGTATGTGCCCTTGTTACCGTTTGTATAAAGATGAAAAGGTCCCTTCTCATATTATGTTTGATGTGACATGAAGTGATCCCAGGAAATAAAAATTTTGTTGGTTGTTGCTTACCGCTACTCTTTGGATTGTTTATGAAATGAGTGAGGGAGAAAGAAATGGAATGGTAGAGGAGTAGCGGTGATGGTGTTTGTGGCATAAACCTAAATAAAATTGTTCACGCAGTTCACAGATGCATACCGTATACAGATATACAGACGGAAAGAGAAAAAAGTCTAAGTGTGACATCATTTGTTAACTTTGTTTTTTGATGACTTGGTTCGCTGATCGTTGATTGATACTAGTCACTTTATTACTTATATATGTAGTTAGAATATACATACATATGTGACTTATGAATGAATGTTCTAAGTAAGAATACATGTGATAGTACTTTTAGCTAAAAATCTGTCCGGAAAACCTTTTACGGTTGTTGTTGAGTTGATTACTCAATATAGATGTATAATATGTATTATGGATCTATAAGCCTGCATGTTGAAAATCTTTTAACTTTTTGGCGGATGGCAGAAAAGAAAAGCCTTGCTTGCGAAATACTTTCAGGTTTGGGAATTACGTTTCCGCTAGGTGACTTGCCTTTAGCTAACTTCCGCTGCTTTGTGTTCTAAATAGGTATTATGTAATAGTTCCTATGCTTATTTTTTGGCATTTTTATATCCAAAAGCAAGTAATAGCTACTACCAGCTCCAGCTGCTACTTCGTCCATTGTTGCATTTTGTGCTGTATATCATGTTGTTTGAACGTAATATTTTTATGCATTGACATTGATTTCGTATGTATGGTATTTTAATTACGGTCCGCGTTCAGGTCGTCACATTTCAGCTTATTAAATGTACAATAAAGAAATAAGAAAGCTTTAGCTTTTTATCCGCTTATATACCTGATATGACGAATGAGCAGTTGTAATTGCCGTACAAGTGTCATTTCTTGTATCAAAACCGAACGTCATAAGCGATAGGAAATGGAATTGTAGAAGGCAATAATACTCTTGACTAAAGTGCACATGTTTTCTCCCATCGTCCCGTCAATAAAGAAAAAAATGAAACTAATGGATTTAATTTGATTATTTTTTAGATGCCGTGTATATCGAGAGTCAACGGGCAGACTTGCCGTACTTCATCTGTTCCATCCAGGAATTCAAAAGGGTAAGCTGTTCATGCATTATGCATGAATGCACATTATCACGTCATGATACCGTATATATTTTATACGCAGTATGCTCCTTAATATAATACTCTCGGACGAAGTAATAGTTGTTGTTACATCATTTGGGACCTTTATCTATATGCACGATTGTAAGATATCACATCTGATAACAACAGTAAGTAACTTGAAGTTTTTACAAGCACAATTGAGTCCATGGACCATATTTATGCATTTACATATAACTCTGTCTTTATGGTATACCCATTTCATCATTCTAAAAATATTTTTGTCTTATGTAACTTCGAACTATCAAAGACACCATGATTCATACTTGGAGTAGAAATGCATAACATTACATACACTGGTGTACTTCTGTGTAGAACAACAAATGAAGTTAAGTGGTGACATGACATGATTCTGCATTGTATACAATAAACTAAAACATCAGCTTTAATCGTAGAGTCGCATCGTTGCTGGTTTGATAGCACACCAGTGTCTAAACGGATAATCTTAGTTATCGCTGATAATTACGATTATTATGCATGTATCATTCAAATGTTTTTTATTCCAAAAGATCGATACCTAAGTTATATTAATCATGCGCTTATTTTATCCCAATGTCCACTTGCGTTGAACATAACATCATAATTACACATCATCAAAGTCAGATATGTAGTTCATCTTTTAGCACTTGATTTAAAAAAATGATTTAAAGAGTTTAGATCACGGTTACGACGTGAATAATTGTTTGATTTCGAGTTTTCGATGCACGGCTTTAAAAATGATTTTTGTACACCTGTAATTTTAGTTGTAAATACAAGTGTTGGTTAATAATTTTATAATTATCGTAAAACATAATGTTCTGCCTGTGAAAACAAAACAGAAGGAAAGCGTTAAGCTTTTGTTGGTAATCACTTAGGTGTTTGCGTTTTCTTCTACATTATTTGAGAGACAATTCATTCATATAAGTAGTTAATTAATAGCAGCCTGTCCATACACCACCGTAAAAGGTATGATTGCACCATGTCGTGCTGTGCAAGTGTGCATATATTCAATAGTTTGTAGCTATATGAAATACTTTCCTCTGTAGTGTGATTTTTGCGAAACGAATTCATGGCGGAACTCTAGAGTGCCTGGCAAATTAGTCCACAAAGAGTAAACGAAAACGCCCTTTGTTCATTATAAATCTCTTCCTTTTTTCGTCGAACATCTCAGATGGTCTATGAAGAAAACGAATCCTGTTTTTTATCTGTTCAAAGTACATGTTATGCAGCAGTTTATATTTATCTACTTCTATATGTACTATGATTCCATGATGTGTGTATAAGATATTTTTTTACAGAAATAAGTACAGAGCGTTTGTCGTAGTGGCAGTAAATGTTTTATTCACTCAGTCTTGCTATGAAGTACTCGTATGTACACGATGGAAGAATCCGAGCCCATATAAGCTTAAGTTGACAAAAGGTTCAGCATTTTTACGTCCACGTTTCAGGAAATGATATGGAGTTATATGGCCTAGCAGAAAGGGAGGAAACAAGATATGACATAAATGATTGCTCACTGAAGTTCTTTATTCTTTTTATCTGATGATGCTTAGGCTATTTTGATGTATATTTCTTATGATTGGGATTTACAGACAGATTTTACAATAATAATATGATTCTTTTTTTTGCTTTATTAAAGAACAGTGGTAAATAAACACAGTTGAGTATATAATTCACCTATAATATGAATCTGGAGCTTTTTAAAACATAAACAAAACATGTACAAACTTTTAAAGAAAGAAAAGAAAGCATAAGCAAGCAGTTTTTTGGAGTGATGTTTTTGGATTGTTTAAATTAAAAAATCCACATGAGACTACCAACTTATTGTGATATGAGAAGAGAGAACATTACTGCAATAAAGGTATCGTATTTTCCAAGGTTGGTATGAAAAAGGTATTGTATAGAAAAATGACGCATCCTACAGATCTATATTTACTAAATTGATGAAGGGGATATCGGGGAGACTCGTGATATTGTTTTCATTCAATTGGCTCATATTTGTAACTTTTGGAGTTGCGTAAATCCTACATGTACAGACAGTGTAAACACTCGCGGAAACGATAAGTAATTTAATTGAGTTGAATTTGAGGCAGTGTCTACATGAGAGAGAAAGAGAATAAAAACATTTGGAAAGGGTGTTCAAATTCGTGTCATTGGAAAATGCTGTCTTGAATGAATTACCACAAAGGATGGAATGCTTACTACTCTAAACATTGCATGTTTTCAAAATTAAGATTTTCTGAGTGCAGCAACAGTAGTGGTGTAAGTGGGTTGAAACAAAGTGAAACGCGACTCTTTATAAACCATCTAAAATAATAATGTAATATAATTCTGAATATATCCATTTCCAAATATACCATGCATTATTATTATGTGAGAGAAAAAAAGAAAGTGCATTATTTATGTTCATCATGCATTATATTGTGTATGTTTTGAAGAGAGAGGGCATTTAGTACAATAGAGAAGAAATGCCAGAGTTTACTTGTCAGTTCATGAATTCCGTCAAGTCAGTCAGTATCCATCCTTGCGTCTGCTATATGATTATTATTATGCGTGTCCTTAATATTAAATAAGCAGTTGTGTTACAAAACTCGTACACATCGTTTTTCTTGAAGCAGCTGTGTTCTATGCTATGCCAGTTGAAGCTTCTTGAAAACTGAACACTATTTTTATATTACAAGAACACAACGGCAGCAGCAGCATATTATTATTATTATTTTTTACAAGAAGTAAAAGAAGTAGCTTAGGAGGAAGCAAGAGTACAGGATGGTTGGTAGTGGTGCTCTAGAAGAAGATCTTCTAATCCAGCATTTTTCCTTCTTCAGAACAACTGTACCAGTAAAGTATGGCAAAAGAAGAAATAGAGAAGAGAATGCGATGAAGGCATAGTATTATATTGCTTGCTATTCACCAGGAACAAACGAACCAGTGTACCGTGTAGAAAGAGAGAGAGAGAAAGAGAACCAACCGAGACGGACACTCGCTCTGGTTCTGTTTCTGTGTGTTTATTGTATCCATATCCTGTGTTTAGTTTTGTGTATGAGCTTTTTTACAGCGCTACGGTACGGTGAATTCACTTGACGAGTGTTTTTATGCCTTGTTGGATTGAAAAGTGAGAACAAAATGGGTTGAGATGCCAGAGTTGCACTCTATTGGCAAAGGTTGATGTTTCCTGGTGAATTGTAGAAAAGGCCGAGAAGCCTTGTAGTGTGGTCTCCATTGTGGTGATGGCTCTGGTTGAACATCAGATTTTTGATGATCACTCGTCCTCCCCACCACCACCACTACTCCATTTCTCGCTTTCCTTTTTCTGGCTGTTATTAAAGCTGGCAAGCAAGCTTGTTCTTCTCCTTTCTGCTATCAACCAACCACCACTGCACAAGCAAGCAGTCAACAACGATATGACGATGATCATGATGATGGCGATTGCGATGATGATGATGATGGCTTTTGTGATGTGTTGTGTGCCGGAGCATTTTGTCGCTTACTTACTTTGAGTGGTTTCATCTCTTTCACTCAACTCAGTTTTGTGGTTGCCTTGAAGGCTTTACCAAAAAAGCTTTGGCTTTACAAGACAACTACAAGGAGACCAAGACGAGAGATTCCCGTCTCTTTTGGTTATGATGAGTTTTTATGTGGTATACGGCTAAAGCTGGTTTCAGAGAGATTTTGGAAGAATGTGTGTACCTCCGCTTTGGCCGTATAAATTTTGTATACATACATACCTCACATAATATACATACATTTTACATGTGTATAGAAAATATGAACACGATAAAGACGATGATTCTAGTTTACACAAACTATGTGTACATAGCACAGCATACGCCACCACCACCACTTCTACTGTTTTTTCTCCTTTTTACGTACTCTTTCCTCTTCTACATGGACTATTCCTCTTTTCTAATATTCCATCTAAAAAGTAAAGTCGATGTAATATTCGTAGAGGCGCTGCTATTCTAGATGGAGTTTTGGTAGGTTTGGCTGTTGTATGTTTGCTTGATGGTACAACAACTACTCCTGTGGTTTTATAATCTTGTATTCATATTTGTGTTGCAGGATGCAGAGAAGTGTTTTACTTGGATTCTTATAAACTTTCATCCTCTCGCTCTCTCTCTCTCTCTCTCTCTCTTCTCGGTCTTTTCTGATAAATATTAAAACTCTCTGGTTTGCAAGATTTGAGATCATATTATTTTGGTACGACTCTGTTCTCTTGTTGTACAACAGGATGATACGAGATGGTCCTCTTTCTCTCTCATTCTCTTTTTCTCTATTGCAGTCTGCTACAGAATAGAATGGAAGAAGAGAGTTTTTAGTGAACCTACCGCTTTTATATTTTATCTCTCTCGCTCACTACTTATGTAAGTTATTACGTGCCGTGTGTGAGCTGATGTAGTCGTGTTGCTGTAGTCTTCTCATTCTCTCTCACTCTCTTTGGCTTGGTTGCTTGTTGTATTCACTAAACATGAACCCTGACAAATTTACAAGGTGTATATATTATGCTTGTATGCACATCTTTTAACATTCACAGTAGAGCCTTGCCATGTAAGCATCACCAGTCCACTACAAGTCCTTTTCTATGCGATGATGATGAGTAGGAAAGCTAAGCTGAATAAAAAAGATTTTTTGTTCAAGTTAAAGCCGTTGTGGCTTGAGTGGATGGAAGTGTAGTAATAGAATATATTTCATCATCATCATCACCGCAGCAGCGTCTTACACGACGCGTTTTGCTGAAGAATGAGTGTGCAGAAGTGGCAGTGGTGAAGAGAGAAGAGAGGGGCTGTACTATAGGAGTTGGCCCTCACAGTAATTTGCTTCTTCTCGCGTCAGAAGCACAGGTTAATGATAGTAATAATATTTATGTGCATGGATGAGTTATTTCTATTATGTATGATTGCCTGCCTCAGTTTGTTATTCCATGTTTTTCGTTGTGGCCAGGGCGGTTTTGGGGATTTTTTCAAAGTAATATATTATTAGTCTCATTAGAATGGCTGTAGAGGAAAAGAAAACCAAGACATGATGATGATGGGGATGTGGTAATGCTGTGTTTTGAGCTGTCTTGCGTTTTGTTATTTTGAATTGATGCTCTTCAGTCGGAAAATAAACCGATGACAATTTGTACACGTACACTCTTTCCTTTCGCTTCTCGTTTTCCCGATCTGTGTGTTGTATGTTGTTTTGATTGTGTGGGATGCTGCTGTAAGCAAACACCATTGACATGAGATGTTTACTTTTTACTCATTTATTCATAACAAACAAACAAAAGTCTCAGTTTACACGGATCTGGTATTCCTCGGATTCTGCTTGAGCCGTGTGAACCTTTTGTTCTGTTGGAAAATGCCATAGATTGTGTCGTCTGTGAATAGTTTAGCTTTTATATTGCAAATCCCTATGATGAGAGAAATGAAATTGCATCGCGATTTTTTTATAACAATTCCGGTCTGTTAATTCTTGTTTTAGGGAACGTCAATCTAGTTTTTCCACTTTGTCCTTTTTGACCATGCTACTGATTGTGGGTTGATTGGTGTTAATAGGGGAATTTAATTAATATGTTGTTATAAAGTGGTTAACTGAAATGCTAACAGTTTTTATGGGTGGTCGAATAATTAATTATTAATTTATTAATAATTTGAAACACTTTTCTCTCTCACTTCTTGTTTTCTGTTCGGTAGTTTGTTATCAGGAGCATCGAAATCATCATCACTACTTTGTAGAGCGTAGGCTGGGAGAGAATCTTTAAAGAAGACGTACCTAATAACAAAATGTTATTATGTCGAATTACAAGAGTGAGCAGAAGAAGAGTGGAAAGGAGTAATGGTGCGTTGATCATCGTCATCATATTATCACCAGCTTTTTGAGCAATGTTCTTCTTCAGTGATGCTAACACGTTCGTGGTTATGCTTTAATGCGATATGATATACTGCTGTTGCTTGAACTGAAGTAGAGGGTCGCTAAAGTTATAACCGAAGCTCTTTAGGCTTCTCTTTCTGACTGACTCTGTCTTGTACTTTTGTTCATGTAGATTATGTATATGTATACCTCTTTGGACAGTGAATATTATTATCATGCGGATGAGTTGTGTAGTAACAGCCTTGTTCAGGGATATGATTACTATGTTATGTTGAAACCTTTCTTGTTGCTAGAGCTTGTCATACAAGAACATAAATTATACTGACCAGAGATGCGCAGTTGTTCTAAAAATTAAGAGAATTTAGAAGGGTTCTCATTTCTCAAATTATCGGTTCTCATTTGATGAGAATCGAGAAGAGAATATCGGAGTTTAGAAAGTGAGAATTGAGTGAGCATATTTATTTTAGAATTTTGGAAAATGAAAGGTGTGCTTTCATTTCTTACAATATATCCTTATTTGAGGAGCTGACGTGAGTAGAGAAATGAGAAATGAGAAGTGAATAACGCCTATACAATTTTGAGAAAGAGATTCGGTTCTCATTTCTCACTTGTTTTTGCATCTCTGATGCTGACAGGTGGTCAGAGTGGTCAAGGCGTTGCTGTTGTTAGTTGCAGTGAGGAGTATACATTTCTTTTAATTTGTATTGCGGTGCTTCGTTGATGAATGATTGACTTGTGGCTCTCAATTTAATAGCTGAGTGTCATCAATGTCAAAATGCATAAATCAGTCGAGTCGAGAAGAGCAGAGAGGCTGTGTGGCGTGCCTAGTTGTGTGTGTCTTTCTCTCGCACCGTCTGCATCTCCATAAAACTACGAGCTCCTTTGCTACATGTATGGCCGTTGTGTATCTACCAATTATATAAATCTATTCATTCAGCATTGGATTTTGTAGGCATATATTTTTATTGCTTGCATGCATGTTAGGAAAGCGCCGATTTAATAGCTTTAGGCAAACCTAGTCTTATTAGCATAAAACTCTTTTGGCGATGAAATTTACTGAATTAAACCGAGCTGCTTCTGTCCTTTTCTCTTTGCTTTATGCAGCTGGTTTAGCTATCCACAATTGTCTGATTAGTATTTTTCTGGAAAAAGACATATTATATACATACTTGCTTAAATTGTTATGGGTCGTGTTACAGCTTTCGTAAAAATCCAATTTACTACCTTAAAATTGTTTATGATAAATATATGCATTGCACTTACCATATTACATCACTTTCACACAAATGTTTCTATCGTCCAAAATGGATAAAACTGGTAAAATATGTGTTTCTTTTGCATTTCATTCCCTTTTGTAATTTTTGATATGATTTCATCTCTTCTCACATGTTCAAACATATTTTTGGTGAATTTTTAGAACAGAAAACGCAAAAGGGAGATAGATATCGTTGTCTTTTACGCTCTTATTTTTTTCATTTTCTGTCAACGTCACGTCTTGGTAAAAGCACAAAGCTTACCTATGACTAGTTTTAATATAAAAAGCGAGAAAATGAATAACCACATTGGGTATGCCATTTGCTCCTACTCTTTCTTGCTATGTGGCTGTGTGTTGTCGCTCCCTTCTGTGTGGTTGGCCGTCTCCTGTGATATGTCCTCAAATTGAGGATCATTTGCATTTCCATGCTTGTGATCATGTCTCAAGCCGAGAAAGAGCAGAGGAGGGACCCACACGACCACACTTGAGCTATTCAACTTCTTATTCCCATTTCATGGACGAATTTCCACATCATCGTCATCGTCGTAGATGCATCTTTACCACGCAGTTATATAGCAATATCATAACCCTGTAATAATAATATTATAGTTCAGTTCGGAGATAGGAGAGCAAGATAATATTATGATTCCGAAGATGATAGAAAAAGGAGACGAAGTGTACAAATAGTAAAAATAAGGTTGATGACGAGAGAAAAGCAAATAGCAGCAGGTTTGTTGCATTTAGTTTATTCGGAATTTAACGGAGAAATTTTAGGAAAGCAGTAAAATATGCATATATAAGTGTAATGATAATGACGGTTATTATGATGGCATGTAATATGGTTTTGGTGCATGATTTGTCTCGTGTAATTCTGGTGTACATACACATATTACACATTAGGTAAGTTAACCCTATGAGGACCAAAAGCCCCAAGTGGCTCTGATTGTGAGTTTTGTGAACTTAAGTACTTTGGTGGAAGCCTTGAGGACTGTCTTCACTCGCATAGTCATTTAGTTGCTTTTTCTCTTTCAGAGCGTACACGAATGCACATATTATACTACCAACACACAAGCCAAACTTATATCACCAATTCTTGTAGCGCACACAATACATCCTCTTTCCTTGAGTCGTTGTAATATTATTATCTCAATGCTACGGTTCACTTCTGCTCCTGTATTGTAAATCGCAGCAAGAACCAGAGAGCAGTCAGCAAGAGGGTTTTGTATGATTTGATGTTGTAGCTTGTTGTAGCTATGCTCTTCTCCTCAAGCTGCGATTCTTCCCCGTTTGAAGTATGCCTTATGGTTTTCGCTTGGACTACCACCGCCACCGCTACTGCTACTTCATAATAGCAATATAGTGACATAGGCAGTGGCAAGCTCTCTAAGAAGGAGCAAAGTAGCAAGCAAAAGCAAACGCTCCTTTTTTACTCTCGTTCTCTCATTCTTTCTAGCTGCCTGGTAGCTCGCGAGCTCGCTCTCAAAGTATTTGCTCGGCACACCATATAATAGCTTTGTAAATCGACTATATGGCTCTTGTAAAGCGGAGAATGACTCTCTTCTTCTTCTCTCAACACAAAAGGCTCATCATCATCATCATAATCACAGGCGACGACAATTTATTTCATTCATGAGGACAACCTGATCCTCTTAATACCACAGCAAATTATTTTTCATCATCCTGATTAGGAACTCTGAGCTCTTTATTGTCTCTGAGAACAAAACGCTCTCTCGCTGACTCTCTTTCGGTGGATGACTATGATAATAGTAATACCTAATATGATGATGAGGATAATGATACTATGTGTGCAGTACACACTTACACTACTATGCTCAATGATGATGCTCATTCTCTCCTTGTGTGTATATCGCACAATTTCATTGTTGTGAGCGAACGGCGAACACACACACAATCATTTTTACTACTATTTACTACTCACTTCTAATCAACAGCACATGCAGCATAACGTCATTATTATTACCTTATTTTATTCAGAGTGAGCAAAATAGAGAGGAGGACATGGCGTTTACTTAATAATAATTGTTATCATAATGAATTCGGTTGAATGCATATATATATTTTTGACTGCTAGAACAACAGGGCGCGTATAAGGTTTGCATTTTGTTTGCTGCTGCACATAAAAAGGATAATTGCATGGTTGATTTCTCTCTACATAAACCCATTCCCTTTTATTTTTGTCTACATGTCTTTGCACGTTCACTAATTTGCGTAACTAACACATTTTATTTTTTTGCCACCTTCCAATTTTAAGCAATAATAATAATAATAATCGTACCCTTGCCTGTGTGCCTCAAGGCAGAAAAAAGAGTTTATGTGTAAGTAATGATAATAGTTGTGTGAATAATGATAATAATGATCTCTTATTCTTTTCTTGTCGTCTGTGTGTTGTCGGTATGTATATTATTATTATAGATCCCTTATTCTTTTGTGTGTGGCTAAATAGAGGAACGCGTTGAAAAAAAGAACGACAAATATAATACACTTCTGGTTCTCAGTTTCACTTCTGCTTATTGCTGTCATGAGATGATGTTTTGTGTGGCTTTGTCATGAAAAAGGGAAAAATGCTTTTTATCCTATTCCTCTTTTTTATGCTTTTGTGACACTTGGAAAGGTATATAACGATTTCCGTTTTCAGCAGAATTACGACCCAGTTGGGATGCCAACTTGCATGCTGGTGTGAAATGCTGTCACATATTTTATGGCTTGTTTCTACTGTCGCCAGAATTATATCATGTAGCAAGAAAGAGCGCAAGGAAAGTAAGCGATGTATGGTAGAGTGAATAGTTGTTGTCGTATTACTTATAATATATAAATATCTATGTACATTTTTTTATTTATTTAGTAAATGTATCAAGTGAAAGGTCTCTCTCTTTGGAGCTGTGTGGCAAAGTGGTGAAGTCTTTTTGGTTTATACTTAAACTTAAACACAACAGGGCAGCAGGCAGCGAGACTCTCGCTCGCTTGCTTACAGTTTAAGTGACACGCTCTCATATGTGACGTTTTGAACTGTTTGTTGAGAAGTTTTTTGTATGTTTTGTGTTATGTGTGGACTTTATTGTATATAGACATGTAATGTGTTAAATTGTGTACTTGGCTTCCTACTACTTACTGCCCCTATTAAACTTTACTGCGCTTTATATGCTCACTAAATCTTATTTGACTTTAATTCTGGCATGTACGTAAAAAAACTTGACGGTGTAATGTGAGTGAGCACCTTTTGGCATCCTCATGATCATGATGACGAGCATGATGATGGCATATAGCACACAAAACATGAAATCGTAATAAATGCACATATATCTTAACTTCGTACTTTATATTTTAGTACTATTATTACATCTGCGTAGGTTCTCACATGCCTACATACCTACGACAGAGAGAACAACACGACATGCATATTGTAGGTAAAATAATAGTAATATATCCTCACCTCTGTAGCGCCAACAACAGCACTTATTCAGTCACCAACCAACACACCACTACAACAACCACACACGCAAAATGGAATAGATACATCATATTTAGTGGTTGTGTGTATGCTTCGGATAAGCACTTTTTCGCAAAGTTGATGTGTGACTATTTTCCGTTTTCTACGCTGCTGTTAAAAAGTTATTTTGTTTTATTGATTCCCTTCCGTACACTTTACAGTACAATTTTATTTTATGTGCATTAACATGCATGCATGGTGTATTAATACCACTCAGCACTACTACTCCCTTCGTTTACAGTTCATTCACGCAGAACGAATGACTTTGCCTTTGTTATTGATTTCATCACTCTCTTGTGTGCAGTATTTATTATTCTCAATTCTAGCAAACTGTAGGGTGGTAGCAGTGGCAGTTTAATAGCTTTTCCTATTATTCGCTTGCAATCGCAAATTCGATCGCATTATTGAATAGAGAAATTGCGCTTGGTAAACTAATTAATTATCAAAAATGGCGCTCTTAAACACAAGTAATTGGATTTGAAAAGTCTTTTCATGCTGATTAGGCAAAATATGTACAGTGTAATTGATATGCGTGCTGTTTTTATATCATCCTTGTTCACGTGTATGTACGCCATGCTCCATCCTTTCATACGTCTTTTCAATCATTTATTTTCGGAGTAGATTTTTTGCACGATTTTTTCTCAAATCTTTTGACTTGGCTCATGTGAGTTTTATGCTTTCATCATCTTGATCGCTTGGAATTCAAACGCTTCAAAAGAAACTGTACCACTAAAAAACTAACTTGTCGTCAGTTTGATGGACTGGATCACGGTGAAAAAGAACTAGAAGTGGGAGCCGAAAATCTTTTTGCCATTTCTATTTTTATACTGTGCTGACTAAGTTATAATTCTCTGTGCTTGCTAGATGTTAAATCACTCCTTTTTTCGTTTTTTTCTATTATTTGTATTGTGGCACCATCATCGCATCCGCTCCTTTCAGGTCTTTATACACGTTCCCCCAACAAACACTAAACATGTTATTTACAATTTTACCCATCACATCATCATCATCTTGATGCATATATTAATATACCTTCATTGGGCCGCACTTGTACGTAAAATACGACGAGTGATTGTGTTTTTATAACCATGTATGCTCACATATTTTATGATCCTACTGAAGTTGAAAACGCTATAAAATCGCGTGGTTATTGATGAGAAGGGCGTTTCAAAATACTAAAATAATAAATTTTCGCTAAGGCTAACTTTGGAAGAACATATAATATCGACAGATACGCGGCTTCGCTTCGGTGGTATATGTATGCGCACCCAAAACAGTTTTCTAATATGCCATGCACCTGCTTTTCCCCCTTTTGTGAAGTCTACGCAGGATGCTTAAAAACGAATAAAAAGTAAAAAAGACAAGTAGCGTAATTGTAATCCGGTTGTGAAAACCGTTTGAGATTGAACAGACAGCAGCAGAGCGATAGCCGCGAAGATGATCTTGATGATGGTGAAGATCGCTTCTTAATGTAGCGCATGTATATTTCAACTCAACAGTATTGCCTGGCTTTATTCAAGTTTATTTGCATTTTATCCAGTTGGTATATTACCTCCTGACTTTTTAGGAAACTTTCCTTGTGTGCAAGGGAAAAATGCCCGAATAAATATAATATATGCATTTTACATCGACTGGTGGTGGTGAGTGAGTTGTGAGTGTATACAGAAAGGATTTATTTGTATCTTCTAACAACAGATTCTTTCACCCCGGTGAATCTTCCCTTTTCTCCTTTTGAATACTTGTATACATATTGCATTGCAATGCGATGAGTTGTAGTGGGATTCGCTCCTCTCACCACCGTAATATCTCTGCTCAACTACCGCTACCACTGTTACAGCTATTGTGCTACCATCATCACTACACACCAATAGCGTATGTCGCCAGTGGTGTGTATATATTTGTACGTTGGGAGAACACCATTGGAATAGCAAGCAGATAATCTCCAAAGGATTTCCTCAAGGCAGAGTACATCATCTGAATGAATCGTCAATCAAACATGATGGATAATCTTAGATACATGACAAAAATTGGATTTAGCGGAAAAGCTTGAATACAAAAGGCTTAAAGGCAGTAGTGAGTGAGCAGTGGCAATGCTAGGAAACAGGCATGCTGACAGGCCATGCACGGTTGTGTGCTGCTGCTGTTATGCTTCTTAAAGAGGAAATAAAAATGCAGAGGAAGAGAGCTTTAGTAGTGTAGTCGTGACATATTGTATACTTTGCAAAGAATAAAAATGATCCTTTCTTTTTAAGCTTGACATACAACATTCAACTCTTCTCCGTCTTCTTGAAGAGCACCGAGAGAGCGAATAAAAAATTGTTTGATTGTTGAAAACTAAAAGTTTAGAAGGAACGGCAGAAAGAAAAGGGGCTATTATAACAGGTTAAATCTATTTATATGTACTTTTTGTAAAGCATCGCATATTTTTTGTACATATAAAAATTTCTTTTGAGAAAAAGGAAGAGGAACGGAAAAGGAAATTTTATTGCATTGGAAAAACGTACGGTTTGGTTCTGAGAGTGAGCATAGACGATGTTTGGTGTTAAAGGCTATTTCTGGAACAAGTGCGCTGTGTGTACTGAATTATTATAAGCAACGGAAATGACCATCGGATGACTGTTGAGTTGCTAGAAAAGAATAAAACTCTCTTTTGGGGTGTAACTATGCATGTAGTACACACGCAAACTTGCTATCTTTAGCTATTGAATTATAATTTCCGATCATGGTGTCATGTAAAATTCAACATGTTCTTCCACCACCGCAACTCTACAAACAGCGTACAAAGTATCAAGTAACCCTATTTTGTGCTTAGAAGAAAGGGTATATGGAGGCAGAAACAGGATAGCATGAACAGTGGAACACAGAGAAAAAGAAAGTAGTGACACCAGTGGCGGTAGTAGCACAGCAGTAGTATTACACGACAATAAGGGAATATTACTGCTAAAGAGCAATCTGAGAAAGCTAAAGCATAAAATATAAGAGGCAGGGAATAGCAGTGGGTAGGTAGGTCCATAAGGCAAAATATAGCACACACATAAATATGATGATAAGTGGTGTATGGAGAGCGTATAGGTAGGAAAAGGATATTAAAGGCAGGCAGGCGGAGAGAGAAGAGACAGAAGAGGAACAGCGAGCGAGCAGTAAAAAGGAAAAGGAACGTGTTCAAATCACTCGAGCCAAAACAGAAAAGGTGAGAAACGACAGAGGAAAGGAAAAACGGATGAGAGCTTAAATAGGACCGTTTCCCATCATTACCACAGCTACTAATGCGAGCGTCACATTCATTTCACAAATGAAGTGGTACAAATTACACGAATAACCCTTTCATCTTGTGTAAATTCTTGAGCGAGCTGCTCAAATCTCGGAGAGAGAAAAGATAGATAGAGAGAAGAGCATAATATTATAGTGGTGTGATGGTAATATCGACATCAACAGCCTCTATTATGCATGTAGTAGTGGGAAAGATGGAGTATATAGCGTTCTAGTAAATATTAAGAGGCTCAAAAACTCACTCACTCCACCGAATACCATGTACAACTTTACTTCAACACTTACTTCTCTCTACTACACTTGTAGTAGTGGTGGTGTTAGCTCACTCAAAAGAACTACCATATCTACTCGTAATAGCGTAGTAATGGCAAAAAAGTATCTAACAAGTAAGCACTTGCTACTTCATTTCATGCCACCATATCTACCGCCACTACAACAGCTACAACAACCTCAACTTACTTTTCTGCTACTTTTATATGACAAACACGGGTAAAATGTACGGAATGCATTTTCCGTTGCCCCTATCTTAATACTCCTGAGCAGCAGCAGCAGCAGAAAAAGCTGTGTAACACACACAGCGACCATCGCGATGATTTTGATGCTGAGAAGCGAAAAAAAAGGGATCGTACAAGAACTCTGCCCTCCGCTCCCGATCCTCAAAATCTCCCCACCCAGAACAAAGCTCCGAATTCGGAAGCACCTCTGCTGTGATGCTGAGAAGCGAAAAAAGGGATCGTACAAGAACTCTGCCCTCCGCTCCCGATCCTCAAAATCTCCCCACCCAGAACAAAGCTCCGAATTCGGAAGCACCTCTGCACCTTTCACCCGAAAACTCTTCTTTCACTTTTGTATATCCCAAGAATCGCTGCTGCTCTGTGTTTTTTCCTCTCTTCTTTTTCCGTCTCTCTCTCCCTCTTTTACCCTTCAGTCTTTTTTCTTCTTGTTCTTGTCGTCCTCATAAGAGAATAATACTTAGTCACATCTACATACGTTTACACGGAGAATAAGATTTTTCCTATATGCATATTATTATTATCATTATTGCCTCCTATAAGTATATGCATATTATACTGATGCATAAGTACACGGTAGTATGGGCTATGGTTATATGCAATATATCGAATGATAATAATAATAGTATGCATAATGGGAAGAACAGTGTCGGTAGTGGTTGAATAAAAGTTTTAAGCATTTTTCCCTGATCATGTATTATTCTGTACAGATGCCTTTATCAAAAGTGTGAGAGGAATGTGATTCTCCCCTTGTTGCCCTTGCTTGCTTGACATTTATAGTGCAAATTGGTTAGCCGAAAAAGGCGAGCAAATTGAGTGTTGAGTGGCTGACAGTGACGGTCGGAGTCGGTACAGGGGCTTTAATATAGAGAGGGTGGGATGATGTCTTCGGCCGCTTGGGTTGCTTGTTTTTATGCTCACTTGTGTTGTACATGGCTGCTTTCCGTGTAGTTCCTCGACTTGTTCTCGCTTTGATCACGATCATGATATTCTCCGCTCCTTCTAGTAATGCTTTCTAACAACCTAGAGGAACAGCATTAGCAAGGAATACGGATTTTTCAACTGATTGTGCTTCACGTTCTTTTTTAGCATCTCAGGCATTCACGTAATAGTGTAGAAAAATATCCTGTTCGCTTGCTCGCCGACTTGCCTCTTCTAAACCTGGAAGCACTGCTGCGTATGCCAATTGCCCATACACACCAAATGGAAACAAGCATAACGTTAGCTGAATCTCTCTAGTCGTGTAACATTATATTATTATGGAGTTTCTTCTCTTTGTACACCAAAGTACAAGCTAACTCTTTTTCTCTTTCCTATACATGTGTAGAAAATATATAGCATACATCTCATGTCGCTAGGTATACACCAAGGGGAAATAATTGTGTGCATGTAGTGATAAGATTGTGTGTAGCCTCTCTACATATTCCTTAGCTATATTCGTGTAAAGTAAAGGACTTTTTATTGCCACATGTATAGGTCATAGGTATATATATTTAT
>JAHZMV010001340.1:0-21895 GCA_027743765.1 Coecobrya sp. COE2 | reverse complement strand
CACAATTACAAGGATTGGGTAAATGCAACTGATGCTCCTAAGGAATTCGTCCCCATGTCCTGCTGCATCGGTGGAGGCCATGAGCATTGTACCCAAGCTATCACTGCGGAAACCCTGAACGATGAAGCTGCAGCAGCGAAAATAGTCTACATTGAGGTACCTGAATCGACATAAAAATCCCTAGAGCTTGATTTTGTTAAGCTAAAGTATGAGTCATTTTTGAGCATCTTTAGTTAAGTCATTATTTCATTCTTGTCATTTTACAGGGTTGTCTCCCAAAAGGAATCAGCGCATTCTCTATCAACCACATGGGAACAATCGGAATCGTCCTGGCAGTCATTCAAGCTCTTGGTGTCCTGTTTGCCTGCTTGATGGCACGAAGCATTCGCTTCAGTTACGAAACTGTCTAAAGAAATCGAGCTACGCGGAGAGAAACGTTCTCAAACCTTTTTCTTTAACAATGCATTTTTAAAAGTGATTTTCAAATTTCTCAGACAAACACATTTATTATACGTATTATTGTTAACTACCAACATAAAAAGTTAGTAGCTTCATAGGTTATAAATTACACTTAAAAACATCAATATAACATTTAAATTATGATTTACACTTATTGGGATACGTATTGCATTTTTATTTAGTCAAATAGTTTTTTTTCGGTAGAATACGTACATTTAGTAAGTTTGAAGATAAACACTACACTAGTATTCTTAATTGCGTACTTCTTACAAGTTATTTTTGAAGAGGGGAGGTAACCTTCAGAATATTGATTTCTTTTTTTTCTTTTATAAATACTAGAGAGGTTTCACGTGCATAAATGTTATGTAACGTATTATTATATTAATTTTGGCAGTTATTGTAGTTCTTGCGTTGTTTGAAGTTGAACTTCAACTTTAATGATTGATTTTGTAAACTTTGAAGAAAAGAGCGTAGTGATCTATTTTATCCGTAATTTCGTTACTGAGCCATTCAACCACTACTACTACCACCTACACCCAAAATGACTGATGAATTTATTCTAATGATTTTTTCCCTAATTTTATAGTCAAGCGGTTAGTTACAAAGAGGCAGTCAAGCAGATAAAATATGTTCCTTTTTCTTTATTATTTTATGTAAAACCTGCGCATTTCTTTAGTTTTAAGAATGCTGCTAATATAGCTAGTTATAATATTAATTATGCATTATTAATTATTCACATCACAAATCGTAAAAATGTATTAATCGCAAAAAATGTAATTGAATTATTGTATTATTAATGATTAAAGATAAATAAAATAAAAATGTATAAAACACCTCAACAAGTTAAGTTTTTTAAGTCATGGCTTTTTGAATTTATTATACATTAAAATGTGTTAACTCAATGAAATAACAATCAACTTTCATTCATAAGTTTTAATTTTGTAAAGTTGTGAAATGTTAATTGTTTTAATTGAAACAAAAACCAATCAATATCATCATAATTTTAATTGTGTGAACAAAAGCAATGCATTGACCAACTGAAACAAGAGGGTCTTTAGGAAACCCTTTTCAAAATAGCATTATAAATTACTTCTTCGTCAATTAACCGTTAATAAAGTACATGATATTAAATGAACATAACAAAGTAATTAGTAATAATAATTAGTCTTATTGCGCTTCAATTTTTTTAGTTAAATAACAACATGGCTTGACCTATACAAAGGCAAATTACTATACAAAAAAACAACAACAATAATAATTGTCACTTGTGTGTTTATACCAAAAAATGGCCCTGAATTTTTTACATCACAGCGGTATTATCCTTAATTGCGAAGTTAATTTGCTACTGCCGTTTATCAACGGGAACATGCTCCAATACCCAGGGATGCTTCACGATTTCATCTAATGGAAGTCTTCCTCTAGGGTCCTTTTTCAAAATCTAAAATACACCAACAATCACAAATTAAATAATGCAACTGTCTCAAACGACGGCGCCTTCTGTAGATGAGATTATTTTCGTTGAAAATCATACCTTAGTTATAAGGTCCCGTGCGCCTTGACTGATGTGTTCGGGAAAGGCATACTCACAGCGCATAATTTTGTCATATGTCGAGTTGTAAGATTGTGTTTCAAAAGGGGGTCTTCCAACGAGAAATTCATACAGCAAAATTCCTACGCTCCAAATGTCTGCAGTCTTATCGTGGGCCCTTCCTTCAACCATTTCTGGGGGCAAGTAGTCCAAAGTTCCACATACCGTTTCACGTCTGAAGAATAAAATTGAAACCATGATCATAATTAATTAATCCCTAAAACAAAATCATGATTGTTATTAAGAAACTTTCAACTTTTATAGAAATTACTTTGAAGATGGCGCATGTACGGACCAGCCAAAGTCTCCTATTTTTATTTCGCCATCAGTACCTATCAGAATATTTTCCGGTTTTATGTCACGGTGTAGCACGTTCTTCGAGTGACAGTAGCTTAGCGCACTGGCTAATTGGTAGATATAATTTGCCGACCTATAAGCAAGAAGAAAGTTATGTAAGGTTTAATTAAACAAGTTTAATTGGTTATTTAAGAGATTAATTATTATTGTTTTAAAACTTACGCTTCTTCTGTAAAGTGCTTGTTAGATTGTGAAGTTACTAGAGAGTAAAGAAATCAAGTATAAACATAAGAACGAATGGTTTAACGGCAATTAAGCTTAATAAACGATAGTAATAAATTAAAGTATACTAATAATTACCGTGTTCCACCCTTTCCATCGTCCGAAAATCTTATACTTCTTCTTACTGGAGCTTGGGATTGACAAGGTGTAGATGTTGATGGCGGTGCGAGAGGAGGGCCCATCAGTCCAGGGTCACTTGATTCCGACGACGACTTTGATTTAGAACAAGCTCCACTTGGCTTCGCACTCCCACTTGAAGAATGATGACTACTCCCCTTGTGCTTTTCCCCAGGGGGAAGTGGCACTGCAAAAGTCGCTTTTGAACTGGAATACTGTTTATGACTGCTGCCTTGGAGTGATGATGCATGATGAGCGTCGCCGTTACCTTTGTGAGCTTCTAACGGTCTCCGGCTTTCCATTGTTGTATTATAATATCCTGCAGAAAAAATAGTCAAAACATCGTTATAGGATATGTTGCAATTGCAATGATTGAGTATGTATGTGATGTAGTTAAGCCAAATAATTAAACTTGCCTTAGACAATAAATGACTGTTATTATTCTGAAGAGCTTTATGGCACAATAGTTTAGTACTAGTAATACGTATGTTTATAAATAGAGCAAATTGTAAATATTCAGGACCAGGACTTGACCAAGATGAGTACGTAAATTTGGAGGTAAGTTAATATTCAACAATATATTAAAAGATTTACAACGAAAAGCAAGTTAAACTTGTAATTTTTTCTCTCTCTACCCGTAATAGTATAAAATCTAACTGTGATTTGACAAAACTGATTTAACTGAGTTCAGTGATCCTTATTAAATGTTTGTACACATTAACACAGCTCCTGTTGTAAAATTTGTCCTAAGAAACTTGACGATTTTCTTCATAAGAACTTGTGGGGCTGCTACATGATTAGAGGCACAACTAATTTTACAAGCCACATTACATTGCAGTTTTAGTGAAAATATTTATATAATTAAGTGATAAATTAAAGTTTAAAAGTGAAAGGTTGAAAACAAGGGACTATTTTTATGTGAGCTGCTACGCTGCTGGACTGCTACTGCTGAGCATGCAGAGAGAGATGCAACAGTGCGGCTGTAAAAAAGGAAACATTTTGTTCGCCGTTACCCATTTTCCATTTGTTTTGCATTGAAGCCCTCTTCCTTGTTCTTACCAACCAACCATCTCCCTCGACTCAACCACTCAACCTATCTACCAAAATCCGATGCGATACTTCACACAAATCTCTTGTTTCAAACTCCTCACGCTCTCACCTCAATAAGTGAACCGACCTAAAAAATCTCGTTCGGTTTTGTTCTGGACGAAGATACTTTCATTTTAAATATTCATTAAATATTTGCATAATTACAGCTTCATATCATCGCTCCATTCAGGTTGGACTCATTCAGATGCGTAAAATGATGTGCATCTTTGCAAATTATGGGTCCTTTGTACTTGCCTGACTATGACCTATTTTATTATGTGGAATGAAGAAGTTTTTCTATAAAACCTTTGCTCAAACTGTAAAATAAGTTTGATTCATTGAGTTGTGGTTCTCGTAGAATGAGAAGCAATAAGGATTTTCTAGCTAGTAGCTAGAGAGAATCTGAATGTCAAAATTAATTTGCATGCTGACTGCTGAGACGAGACGAGTTAAATCATAAGTATACTGTACTGTCCTTGCACTGATGTGGTGATGTCAGCGATGCGATGTCAAAAGTTCCAAGCGATGTAAAATGTTATTATGGATCAATGAATGTCACATGCTTTATAGTTTTAGTTTAACGGCTTTTCCGAAACAGACTTTGAAAAGTTAGACTTTTGTTGTATGAATGATAATAGGAAGGAAAAAACACAGAATTCGAAAATTTCAATCGATTGGAAGTTATCAACAGGCACTACTGCAGGACCAAGGAGTCCTTGGCAAGGACCTAACGAACAGACGGACAGACTGAAGTAACAAAATGAATAGGTAGTGAAATGAATGGAGTAGTAGGCAGGTTGACTTGACAGATGAGATTAGAAGCCGCCAAGCCGAACGGAACAAAACGAGAGAATGTTGATCTTCGAACAAACTTTTCGCTTCTCTTGTGAGCATTCACTCAAGTACATACACTTGTTGTACTTGTTAGTTTTTTAAGTACACTTAAATGTATTTTTATGATTATGATTTAATTGACGTGCACTGACCCCGAAAAATGATATTTAATCAAGTTTAATTGGTATGCTTTACACTGTGTTGATAAGCAATGACAATGACATTGGTTAGCTTTTTTGATAGTTGGCCTGACCTGTTGCCGCTAATGTGACTCGTTGCAATTAAATTTAATGAACTGGCTTAATTGGTTATAGTGCACCCGTGTTATTTGTCGGTACCAGTGAGCATTTTTGTTGTGCAGTTGTTCACTTTAACCTGGATCTTTAACTGGCTTCCGTTAAACGGAAAAAATGTCTTTTCCTTGTTTGAGTTGTTCCAAGGAATTCGGAAATGGAGCGGCTCTTAATTTCCATGCAAAGAAGGCGCACATGATACCGTCATTGGACAGTAATAAAACGTAAGTGTCCACAGTTTTCCAGGAAAGCATTTGCATGTCAAGTAATCAGGTATTTGGGGTTGGGAAATAATTATATTTTATTCACTGTTATCAGGGTCGCTGAGGAAGACAAAACCGTTCGTCGATCTAAACGACAACGAGGGCCTACCATCGTAAAATTTGGCAAGTTTCCAGGAATTCCTGATTGTACCAAAGGACCTTTCAAGGTGTCAAAAATCTCTCTGAAGATAGTTGAAGAAAATGAAGCACGTCTTGAAAAATCAAAGCCTCCGGCACGCACAAGATATTCTACATCATCGTCAGAACAGGAAATCACGGGACTTGTGAAGAGTAAGACAAAGAAAATGGATGCCGTTAAACGGAAAGCCGGATCAGACGTGAGTGATGGTAGCGAAGACAAAACATTTCCACCAGAAGTATCCTCCACAACTCCAGAACCAGAAATGCCTGTTTTGTCACCTCAAGTCACCAGTCCAGTTTCTCCAACGTTAGGGCGACCAGGACCAAAAAGAAGCAAGCAAGGAAAACACTGGAAGTATGATCAAAATGAAGATGATTCCAGTCTTAACGCAAATAAAATCCGTGGAAAAGCACCTACTACTACGGCAAAAATATCAAGATTTTCAGATGATGACGCCATGTCCTCAATGACAAATGTTAGTCGCCCAGAGTCCAGAACCAGTCAAAGCAATGCTTCTACTGATACCAAAGTATTGGGAACTGTCACTGATGAACCCTGCGGGAAAGAAAGGTTTAACAGTGGAAGTCGTGGTGGGGTAAGTGGGCGCTCCACCACTTCATCAGTAGTGTCTGGGGATACTGGAGGCAGTTCGACTTCTCCAAAAGTTAATGCTACATCTGAACAGTCTCCTCCGGGCAACAAGCAAACAAACAGAGGTCGTTCGAAAGCAGCCCAGCCAAGTGTTTCAGGACGAGTCCAAGTCTGCCCAGTTTGCGGAAAGAACGATTTTCGAAATGTCGGTCATTTCACAAATCACCTGGAAATCCATGAGGGGAGGCGACCATTCCTTTGTCCTCATCCTGAATGTGGCTTGGGATACGACACAGAAATGAAAGTGATGGAACATGTTACCATTCTGACATTGTCAGGAAGCAATGTTCACCTGTCCCCGTTGTACAGTCCAGTACAAAACAAAGAGAGGACTGGAAAACCATAAATGCTGCTAATTCAAGCTTTTAATTTTTACTCTATAACCAAGTTAGTTACCTATTAATATTAACATTATTGACAATATGACAATCTCAATGATGAAGAGGATAATCTTTTCACCTCGCTTTGTATGCCTTTTGCCTCCTGGTTTCCTCAATCAGTAATCATACAGTCATACATTTAAATGAGCTTATTTTGTACTTTGTAAAAATACTCAGTTATTATTAGTAAAACAGTATTTTACTTTTTAGCAGCTCTTCGGCTCATATTTTTTAACGTTGATTACTATTTTTCTACACAGTTACGTAATATATGCAATATAGTCTACTTAATATATTTTTATCTCGTTTTTAATTGATGTACAACGTGCAATACACAATACATAGTTTATGATTATTCATGTTTCATGTATATTATCTATTTTATAATATAGAAAAACGCCAGAAAATAATTTAATTACTGAAAAGATTAAAAGATTGTTAATTAACCTTAATTGCATTTTTAAACTGTCGGTTGATTGCATTGTGAACGCCAAAGGCATGCACTCCCAGACGCATTTTAATGACGCCGATTGTTCTAAACGCATTTATAATCCATTATGACATGAGGCGCTACGCAACAAACTTGTGGCGTTCCGTTTCATTGCTGAATTTTTCTGACCTTGCCTGCCTGCGTGCATTTCATTCACCAGTCACGCGTTCGAAACGCAAGTTTTCACTAGCGCAATTGTTCAAATCCTGCGTGTCAGGTTGCCTAGTTTCACACTTTCAGTTACAATCATCTCGCATCTGGTTGACCTCTCACCTTTTTTCACACTTTTGTGAGTTGCGTGCGGTCTTGAATGGTTTGATTTTCAAGTTTTTTTTTGAAGATTTTTGATGTTTAAACGTCAATTTTAATTAATTGTGCAATTAGTTAATGGGATTTTTGTTTATTTTTTGTGTGAAAGAAAGGAAAAAGTGCATGCGCGAGGGGTGGTGTTATTTTTTTTGTAAGATAAGTTGGTAGTGTCGGCGGTGGTGTCAGTGCCTGAATCACTGGTCATCAGGATGAAGACGTCTTCGTTGGTTTGGGTCCTGCTGGTCCCGCTGATGATTAGTCAACTGGGAGTACATTTTGTGAACCCGGCTGGGATTAATATGGAGCAACTTCTGATTTTTCTTGCGAATCACAGCAACAATGGAACAGAGTTCACTTACAGTCAACTGAAACAATGGTATGAGGGTTTAATTCCGAAGGACGTGTTTTTTGAAAAGTACCCGAGGCTCTTTCCCTTTTGTGTCAATTACAAGCAAATCATTAATAAGGATCGGACTGGGCATAATGCCAAAATCAAGAAGTATGAGGAGGTGTTCAAGGACCTGGACGCGAGAATGGAAAGGTTTTATGATTTCAATGAGACTATTCATTCAACTTACAAAAATACATCGTGGGTTGAAGAAGTAAGCAATTAATTATTTTACTATGATATGATTGTTAAGTAGAAGGGGGTTAAGGATTGAAGGTTCATTTGCCGGTTGACTTGATAAGAATTTTCATATTTTCATTATTCAGATTTTTCTTACTCGGATTAACACCCCAGAATTGGATATGGTTAACTTAAGGTAGTTCTTTTGACGCTTTTTGTGAACTTAAAATCAAAAGCATAACTGTGAGAAAGGCTTTAACATTTAATTTTAAATTGTTTTTATCTGTTTTTGTGTCCAAACAGGCAGTGGCTGCACATTGAAGTCAAAATGACAAGAAAAGTTCAAGGGCTGTATATGCAGAGCATTGTTGGACCGATGGGTAATTAGTAGGAGCTTAATATTCTATATTATTCATATTATTAGGGATAAGCATGTAATAATTGATGCATCCACGCGTTATGAAAATATATTTTTTTAAAGCAAATATTATTTTTACATGTTTGTTTAAGGACTTCCGTTTGGAGAATTCAATTTGGATTTTCCGTGTGCTGACGACGCTGCTTCCTCAACCATGCAAGAAGTTGGAGAATTGGCGGACTGTGCTTATCGGCCAAGGTCAAGCATTGTGGTAAAACATTAATTAAACATTGAAACAACTTTATTTTTAGAATTGTTCTCCCTCTCTTTACTCTTTATATCCGTAATCAGATACTTCTAATTATCTCATGAATGGAAATTAACATGTTTTCAACAGCATCCAAGTGCGTATGTTGGCTATGATAATGTCAGTGTGGGCGGCCGAGAGGAATGGCATGCGCATTTTCTCTGGACGGATATAACTTGTATGGAGACCCCTTACGTTCAATTCCTGTGAGTTATTTTGTTATGCAGAACTATTTGAATATTCCCTATTACTCACTTTGATTAAAACAGGTTATATAATAACTATTTATTCTCCGTAGAATTCTTGCGGTAGAAAACTTCGAAGTTCCGCCGGTGTATGATGAGAACTATAAAGCCATGTTCTCTCCGGTTTATTTAAACACCGATTTTGACAGCAAAAGTGGTCAGTAGTAAAATTATTGACTTAACGGAAAAGATACTTTTTATTAATGCCCTTTTGTCATTATTCTCTGCGTTTTTGTTGATTTCAGGAGCTCGTAAGTTAAAATACGCCTTTCTGCAAGCCTTTCAAATGGAATAGTTTATTCTAATTTAGTAGTAGCAGTTTTTGCATAAATATTATAAAAGTGTTACAATTTCAAATGTTTTATTTAATGTTTTTGTCTGCAATTAGCATTTCCATATTACCCGGAATGGGTCAACGATATGTACTGCTTTTTTAAAGACGAAGCTGCGTTTGAGGCTGTGTATAAAGCGAAATATCCCGGATATCCGAGCCAGAAAGCTGGTGCTGATGCAAAATTTCAAAAAAATCAATGGACAATTAATACTAAAACATTTAGAATTCAGCCAAGTGAGTCATACGACAACTGTTTAATGGCCGACAAACACAAAGATCGGGACGACCAGCGTCTTGAATGCCCACCCGTAAGTTAACCGGTTTGCATTTTGCACAACCTTAGAATAATTATCACGCAGATGAAAATTGTTGTCGTAATGATACATATTTTGATAAATCTTTATAATTTATTATTCAAACAGGGCCCGTTTCAGTGTACCAACTCCTATTCTAGCACTACAACTAATAAAAGTGTAGGCGATCAACGTACTGAATTGGTATTTTCTAAATATAAACTGTCATTTAGAGAAATTCTATAGTTTAAACACTTTAAACTCTTTAATTGTCTAACCTTTTCATTGGCATTTGTTGCTCGTTAGGTCGAGAATGAAAACAAACTTGCCAACTGCTCGCCTTGCATTCTTCCTGCCTGCGGTAAGGTGGGTATCCTTAGCTGTAACGCTACTCACAGAACGACAACCGAAGTCTTTCATCAATCAGACAGAGTTGAATCTGCAGAGAGACATGTAAGACTTGACTATTTTGTGCCTACTTTTCTTACACTATCACAAAACAAATTAATGACTTTGATATGCTATTATTATTATTACCCAGGGTCGCATTAAAACTCACGGAATCATGGCTTTACTTGCTATACTTGTTCTTATGCCTATCTCCAACTTCATGGGCCGATTCTACAAGGAAGTTTGTGGAGGCTGCATGTGCAACAATGGACCCTGGATATTTGTGAGTAAACGATACCGATAGTGTGATATGTGTTACAGTACAGTTCGTTACAGTATAATTGACGTTTTTTCTCTTTTTTCCTCTTTTTAAGATTCATATAATTCTGCACATTCTCAGCATCGTTTTCATTTGGCTAGCACTAGGTAGGTAATATAACCTTTTCCATTAGGGTCGTATTAAAACTCACGGAATCATGGCTTTACTTGCTATACTTGTTCTTATGCCTATCTCCAACTTCATGGGCCGATTCTACAAGGAAGTTTGTGGAGGCTGCATGTGCAACAATGGGCCCTGGATTTTTGTGAGTAAACGATAACGATAGTGTGATATGTTACAGTACAGTTCGTTACATTATAATTAGCAATAATTAACGTTTTTTCTCTCTTTTCCTCTTTTTAAGATTCATATAATTCTACACATTCTCAGCATCGTTTTCATTTGGCTAGCACTAGGTAGGTAATATAACCTTTTCCATGTGGGAGTTTAATATTCTGCCTTTTCAATCATGAATGCCTTATCTTCCTTCTTTTATTCGTTACTTTGCTGAAAGACTTAATTAATTTGTCTTTTTTTTTAATTTAGGGCCTGTCACAACCGAAGGAAGAGACATCTTGGAACAGTGCAAGCAACGGTTTGTAGACATAGAGGAAGTTCGACAATGCTTCAGAGAGGAGTCTTTTGCAAACCCTCATATTATTGTTGGTACAATTTCGGTCGGTGTTCAGCATCTAGTAATGGCGTGCTCCTTCTTTCGATCTTCCAACAACAAAGTTAGAAACATTCAAGTTGCTCTTCACTCTCATTTTGGATATTTCAGCTGGATACTCGGGGGTACTGCAAATATTCGAATGAATTACATTCTTATTGTGTTTATGAGAAAAACAATGCAGATTTTTAATATTGTTTTGATTGTATTTATTTCACAGGTGTTGCTGCATTACTGGCTTTCGGAGCTGATTGTTTTGACGTTTTTTTGATCAACCTCATACTTTTCTTGTTACCATTGCTGTTTTTCGCTATTGGTTTCGTACTCGACTTGGTCACCGACAAAAAGATTGGAATCATCCCGAGACGTAAACAGTGGCCAACTTTGGAACCCGTTCATTTGGAAGGAAGGGGACCGTTAACATTGGTTAAATGGGTTGTATTTGGTATTTATTGTTTTATCCAAATGATATTCTGGATTCTTGCCTTTGTCAGCTCAACACAGACAACTGCAGAGATCGAGTCGGCACTCATTCATTTGAATGAAGATGAAAACTCGACAAAAGTAGAACGAGTCAATACTACAAAAACGCTAACTATAACAATACAAAGTCTCTTCGGAAGTTGTAATGTCGAGATAGATGAAGGCAGCCTGGGTAAACAGGCAAACTCGAGCACGGTAGTTCACTCAACCTCTGAGGGGTAGTTACGATCATTGAAGTTGCGTCACAGAAGAGCTATTTGAATTTAATTATATGTTGTATGCGCGTTTTTTGGTGTTAATGCAAACTTACGTCAGATAGAAGAGGTCAAGCCAAAGTTGTTATATTATTCACTATTTTTAATTTATATCTAGTTTACTTATAATTGTATCTGGTCATGGGATTTTTTTTATTCCAAAAATGCTTGTGTGAGGTGTCCGGAAATCCATATGTATGTATATATCTATATGAAAATCTATATGTAAAATGCTAATGTAATGAATCTCCAAAAAAAGTTTAATTTTCTTAAGAAATACTTGAATTTATTGAGGATATCAATCCTTGGTCTTTTGTCAATATTTTAAATTGTAATAATATGCATTAAAAATGTACAACAAAATACACATTTTTAAAAAATAAAGTTGAGTTATTGTTTATGTATTTTCAGTATTCTAATTATTAATTCACTATGAAATAATGAGCTGATTGATATTTAAGCATAATTTTACTGTTCATTTTATACACAATTTTCAAGTATTTTACAATAATGTTTAGTTTATATATACAATTTTATACAATTTACAAATCAGTACAAAAATATATAAAAAATCCAGTCTATATCTTGATCTTTCTATAAATAAATACTTTCACTTTCTTTTTTAAAAACTTGTTAAAATACTGCGAGTTAATCTAACACTTAGAATAAGGGATACAAAGTAAGTTGTACTCGGGGGACAGTTAACAGAAGGAAATAATAATAATATCTCGACATAATTAAAATGCGATCTCAAAACACTTTCTTCATGGCTAGTTTAAAAATTATGATAATTTGTGACTATTAAAACATTTAAAATAATATAATTAAATATTTGATTACGGAGTAGTTTAGAAATTACTATAAACCTATACAAAAGAGATATGCCTCGTCCTCTTTTTCTGGCTGCCACCATGATTATTCGGTATTGACATTATGGAGCCTCCATAGCTCCCATTAGGGTACGGACTCAGCTTATCACACTCACTGCTTGTTATCGTGGTACCTGCACTCGGCATTGGCATACTCACTCTGGACAAGTTACTGCTGTCCATGTACAAACCACTGTCTCGTGTCCTCACCGAGTTTTGTGAATGGTGGGGCAATGGGAGACCACCGTAATGGTTTTGGTGGTGCTGTTGCTGAAGATGATTGTTATGTCGGCTGAAGCCACCCTCGTCATCTTCTTCCGAGGACGGAGGACTACTGCTGGAGGACTTTTGCTGTTGATTGAACACGCTTGGAGGGGGATTATTATGGGTACGGGGTGTGCTGAACACGTTTGTGGTGCCACTGGTGGTGTTGAGAGGATCAAAGGAAAGGGAAGCGTTGAGACCTCCCATGGGGTAATATGACGGGGAAACGTTTCCTGTGTTGTGAAGATGACCATTGTTGGAAGCAGAGTCGTGCGTCAAATGAGTAGTCGCTTCACTTCCACCCTCTGAAGGTTTTGAGCCAACAGAGCTGGAGTCGTTTGTGTTGCCACTGGAGTAAATATCTCGATACTGACTGGAAGCTACGTTGCCATTGTTGTTGGTGTGGCTTACGGGTGGGTATAAAGCTGAGGCAGGGATATAGCTGGACATTTTCCCTGAAATGCTGTTGGCAGTCACGCTAGCGACTTTGGTGGATGGAGAGTCATGGTGGTTTGTTGAATGGTGGCTGACGTCCTTTCTGGAAGAGTTTGTACTTTCATTTTCCCAACAGCAGCCGACAACAATCATGCCATCATCATCGCTTCCTTTTTTGGTTGGAGCATAACCGCTGCCATTTTGAGGTTTATTGGAACCATCCGTGTAAATGTTATGGTAGGCAGGAGGAGATTCGCTTGACGCCTTTTTGTTACGCTTGACACAGGCCAGGGCTAGGATCATGGTGGAAATCAAAATGAGAAGGACAGCAGCCCCTGCAAGAACCACGTATAATTCTGTTTCGTTAAGGCCTCGGAACCATGTCGCTCCCACGTTGAACACACCGTTGTACTTGGGATTGTTTTGGTTGTGGAGATTTAGAGAGCGAGAAGAGGTTAGATTACTAACAAGTGCGTCATCTTCCCAGGCGTCTGTCAGTTTGACCGTGGATGTTGGTGTTTCTTTGATAAATACAGATACCAAATTGGACACCTTTCCTCTATTCAGTGAACTATCAACGGCGACAATGGCGTAATAAAAGTAATCATTTTCCCATGGAACAGCGACCACACAACTTTGACGGACGCCATAGGACTCTGGTTCTGGAGTTATTGAGGAATGTACGAGAATTCCTTGACTTGCAAAGTTGTTGTTTGTGAGGGCATCTCGAGACGTGTAACAACGGATTTCATACTTTGTAACTTTGACGAACGCCATAGGATTCTGGTTCTGGAGTTATTGAGGAATGTACGAGAATTCCTTGACTTGCAAAGTTGTTGTTTGTGAGGGCATCTCGAGACGTGTAACAACGGATTTCATACTTGGAAGCTTTTCCTTTATCATAGTCTCCTCCTGGCGCAGTCCAACTAAGCTTGATTTCTGAGGCGGAATCTACCACTCGTTCAACGCGGAGATCAGTAACTCTGCCTGGTGGATAGGGATCTTCGCCAAAGGGGATTCCTATGACGGACGGCGAAGGAGGAGCCAATCATGTGCCGATTGAAGGTTCCGGTGGGAATGGTGGCAATGTGGGGCACACTGGAGCCACAACAGGATGCCTTGTCTATTAAAATACAAAAAAATAAAATTATAGACTTTTTGATTCAAATGGAGTCACACAATTATCATTCAAATTCAAGTATTCCGACTTACCGTAAGATCCTCTTGTAATATTCGTATGAACCGGAACAACGGCTTGTCCATTATTATCATTCACTTGAAGGCTCACACCAAAAACTCCAGGCAATGGGCCAAGTTGAGTGAAATAAGCAGAGTAAGTACCATCACCCCAAGTGATATCTGGATCACCGCTTCCAGTGTCCAAAAGTGGAACTCTGATCAACTGCTGTCCATGATGATGATGTCCACTAGGTAGCCTCATTGTTGCAGTCACGTTAGCATTCAAAACGGGCAATTCACCTTGAAGAACTTGTGCATACAATAAAACGACTTCAGTGCCAGAGTCTGCCTCGGTCGATCTTCGCAGGACATTGTTCCAGAATTTCACAGTGATGGCTTCACTCTTCCTTGCTTCGGTGACAACATCAATGGAAATCGGTCTTGCCAGTTGATTGTGGTAGTACCGAACACTGTATGTCCACAGTCCAGCTTCAGCCACACCAGGAACACGCAAAAACGTCATACCTTCCGCATTCAACGGCAAATCATACTCTTTTCCAGTTGGGCTGATAAGCTGAAGTCCATCAACATCACCATGCTCTTCTGGAGTGACTGTTACCCAAGTATTACGACCCAAGCCATCTTCGACAAAGAACTTCCCACGAACTTGCCAGTCAGAGTTGGGCCATTGGACAGATTCGTGAACTTTGTGCACGGGAGATCCCAATTGTTCATTGATAAGCTTTAAGAAAATATTATTGAGTGTCACGCTCTGTTCCAGATTTCTGCTCTTGGAGTGCAAATCGCTGTCACTAATTCTAATCATCTCTCCGTGTTTGGCGAGTTCATTGAAATGTCCACTTTTTCACAGAGTCATCATAAGTGACGATAATCACGCGAAGAGGGTTGTTGCTCTCCAAAATTCGTGATATCTTTTCCCATTCCTTGGTGGACAACTTGGAAGAGCCGCTAAGAAGTACGAGTGTTGCCGGACTTGAGGATTCGCCAGAGACCTTCAAGAGCTGCAATGATTCCGACATTTAATCAATCTTAATTCCTTTCCAGAATAGGCATACATTATCTTTCTGTGCCATATACGAAGCATACCTTAATGGCAGTCTTGAGAGCACAAGAAATGCACGCATCCTCCGGCAAAGTGGTCAACGGTCTGAGGGGCACCCTGCCATGCAAAGTATCTCTATTACTGGTACCGGCTACAGTCAGCGGGAGACTTACTGCTGATACATTCGTGTACGAGATAACGCCCAACTCCACACCAGCAGGAACATGATGAAACATTCGGTACATGGCTCGCCTCACATTTGTCCAGCGATTCTATTCAAGACAAAAAAATATACATGGATAGCTCATTAGTAAAAAATATATACAAAATCACTCATTTACATTTTAACAGGAGAACGTGGGAAAGTACTAAACTTTTTTCTCTTACATTCTGGTTCATGGATTGAGTTCGATCGAGGAGAAAAATGACACGGGATGCTTTCGCAGTGACAAATGAGAAGGAGGGCGGAGGCGCTGAAATCACTGATCGAGTAGCAGTGGTCGTTGTTCCGGTAAGGATAGCAGCAGAAGAGGTAGTAGCCGCCTGTTTGAAATCAGGATGCTCCCTCATCACCTCCCAGACACTTTTCCCATCGCAGAGAAAGTTATGTTTGGTGGGTGTAGTCCGAACATGAGTTTGCTCATCACAAAACTCGGTTGCCTTTTTAGTTAACGCAAACAACAAACATTGTTACAAATTAGTTGAGAAATTCATCATAAAACATGAAAAAAAAAAATAAACAAGGCAAAAATTATATTAACATGTACATATATAAAAGCAACATACCTTTGGATCCAATGGTAAAGACATTAAAGACAAGACGTCATCACTGCCACGACCAGATACTTGTTCACTGGCAAGTCCTGCCGTTGATGAAGTCGTTGAGTAGGAGGTAGATGATGAAGGGGAACTTGAGCTTGTCTCATCAACAACATTGCATTTCTCTGGATCCCCGCAGTTTGTTCTGTAACAAAGATAAGAAGAAGATGAGCATTTTAACTTGCGTTTTTTTATTTCACTACCATACTGACTGACAATGAATGGTGCTTAATTGCAAATTGAAATGATCTGGCTAGGATATATTGTGCAAAGGCTATGATTCAGGTAGTATGGTAGTTTGTAACGACTGTATAGTGTGGTGGTGGAGTAATAAATGGAATGGGCAATGAAATTAAGTGCGTTCCCCACTGTGCCGGAATTGCCCTCTTGTCTTACAGGTTTTATCAAATGAATTAAATTGTGGTTTATTTAAACTGCTTTGCAAGGAGCAAAATTCTTACTTGTTACATAACATGTATGTATATGTACCTACATACGCAATGCTAGAGAAAAAGATTTTAATGAACTGCAATATGCATGCATTCATAATAATAAGCCATAGCATTATCGTGCGTTTTAAAAGTTTTGTTTAAAATCCTGTGTATATTAACTTGGATAACGCAGTTTTATTGGACTTTGTAAAATTCAGGTTGACTAACAAGAAGGAAAAGTAGTGAAAACAAAATTTCTCAATGAACTGGATCGATTTGTCGCTCATGTTGTATTGAAACCAATTGAGAAGCAATAACAATAAAGTACTTGAGACGAAAATCTCAAAGTGAACATTGAAGCAATTATCTCAAGTCAAAAGTTAATAGGGATGGGCAGGTGGTGGTGGTATAGTTTTAAGAGAAGCATATTATTGAATGAAAAATACTTACAGATTAAGGTGGCAAGCGGTAGAAACAGGTTTCCCTTCATTTCCGATATACTCCAGAGGGTACTTGTCGTCAAAGGCGAACCCACTCTCGTCAAAAACTCCGTATCGATACTTGACCCATTCGCGAACCAACAATCGAGCTGTTTAAAAAAAATTTAAAAGGAAAACAAAATATTAAGTACACTTATCCATTAAGACATAAAAATGAATAATTATTACACTTCTTCTGTATGTACATCGTTTTGCCAGTTTCAATATTTGCATTATACATATAAAACTATATTGTATGCAAGTTTACAACAAGCAGCAGTAAACTTTTAAAACATCATCTTCAGAGAAAGGCAGAAAAAAATAAAGTCATTAGTCAATCAATATGGCCTGCAGCACTGCTAACTGTCTAAAGGTTGAATAATATTACCAGCAATAATAACGAGGACAAGTTTTTATGACATGATGATGGGGTTAACTAGAAAGTATACAGGAACTGGGAATAGTAGAGATTCAGGAGTACAATTGTATAATAGAATAAACATGCGTGCAAAGTTATATATGACTCGCCATCAGAATCTCTTTCCTAAAACTATTTTTTATGAATCAAACGCTGAACTGGACTATAATGAGGGAAGGGGATGACCCTGATAAAAACTGGCCAGTAAAATGGTGTAAATAAAATTGTTTTTCATTGAATCTCTAAAGTAGTAATACTCACTTTCTCAGGTAGTAGCACTGCTAACTGTCTAAAGGTTGAATAATATTACCAGCAATAATAACGAGGACAAGTTTTTATGACATGATGATGGGGTTAACTAGAAAGTATACAGGAACTAGGAATGGTAGAGATTCAGGAGTACAATTGTATAATAGAATAAAAATGCATGCAAAGTTATATATGACTCGCCATCAGAATCTCTTTCTTAAAAACTATTTTTTATGAATCAAACTCTGAACTGGACTATAATGAGGGAAGGGGATGACCCTGATAAAAACTGGCCAGTAAAATGGTGTAAATAAAATTGTTTTTCATTGAATCTCTCAAGTAGTAATACTCACTTTCTCAGGTAGCAAAATGTTTTTTTTTCTCCAGAAGAATGAAACCACTTGAAAATTGGAATAAAAACTTAATAAAAAAGTGTTTTATTTCCTTGCTTCCTCCATACATTAACTCTATGAATTTATGAATAGAGATCATCAGAGAGAGAGAGAGAGAGATGCATTATCTAACAATGGAAATCTTGCATTGTTGGGATGAATCACGCATATGCATAAAATATATTTTTAAAAGAACTTCATCTTTTATTACGAACAAGTCTCTATTTTAATGATGATGATGTAGTTATTGTAGGAATCTGACAAATAACATGGAAAAAAGTAGTCTCACTTTTCATTCCTCTTGAAAAGTTGGTACTTTTTTTGTACAACATCAAACGAAACATATTTCTTATGTCTCTCCAAAAAAACCATTTTGTAAATTGTTTCTTGACATGCAAAAAGATATATATTCTAGGGACTTTGAACAGGACACAAGTATAATGATTATTACATCAAAATGATAATCTTATCCGTGAATCTATCTCTCTCTTGGCATATCTTCTATTCTTCTTTGGAAAACATGATCATTACTCTCCATTATTAAATGACAACATGCATCATTTTGTTTTCTCTCTTGAACAAGTTTATTATTGGACAAGACTCTCAAGAAAACAACAGACATTTCTTAGAATGTACGCATTTTTATGTAAAAATTTTATCATTATGAAAAATATTGGGATTTTGATAAGACGAAGCGATGACAAAATGAATGACATTTTGGCTGTTTATCAGAACAAGATGATGGCCTTGTGACAACTGACATTCCAATCAAGTCGAGCAAAAATCAAAACGTCCAAAAATACCAACCATCCTGTAACATATAACATGCCCAAGCAGAAAGATTTCAACCCTTTGAAAATTTTGCAACTTGATTTTTTTGCAGTTATGTAAATTATATTGTTGATCAATCGATGGACACCGACATTGTTCTTTATATTCAATGATGATGACAAGTAGAACAATATCAATTATAGAAAAAAATAATGTTTCGTATCATAGTCTTCGATCATTGAATACACATAACTAAATCCATTGTCAGTGAAGAAGAAAAGAAAAATGACGAACCAAAAATATTTTCTAAACTTTTCTTTGGTATTTATCCTACCGTTGTTGGTGTTCATTATCATCAGCATGCAATTCAGAATTGGAATTCATATTATGAAAGATAGACTGTAGAGTGAGATGATGAAGAAGAAACCGGTCCATTCACTTATTGCAACGTCGTGTTTTGCTGTTGTTTCTGTTTCTGCACTAATAAAATTATTTGGAAACTAAAGCAGTTTTTCAAGTTGATCTGAAAACCATGTAAAACACGACGTAGTGCATACTAAAAGGTAGTAGTATAATAAATGCAAGACTTTATATAGACTTAAAAAACTAAAATGGGTATTGGGTATATAGTATATAGAGAAATTTTTCATACAAAATATTTATTATTATCATCTAACTAACATGCTCTCTTTCTCTCTGTATACATCTCTCATCTCGGTGGTAGGATCATCCACGTAAAGTGGTTTGCTTTTGATGATGCAAATGTGACAGTTAGCTGAAAGATGATATAATATATGCCAATATAATGTAACAACAGTGCAATGAGCACCAACAATTGTAACAACATGAGCAATCTGCCGAGAAAGAAGAAAAGACTGATGATGACAATGAAAGCAGAGCAGAGGATTATCTCTTTTCTTGCTCTCATTATACCCAACAAGATTCACAACTGCAAAATACACTATACCAAAGATCATCGCTAGCACCACCCAACTAATAAAATATTTTTGGCATTGACACTCATGTAGAGATGATGGGGATTCGTCGTTTAGAATCATTACTTTGGTATCGTTTCATCATCTTTATTATTATTGACTTGAAAAGAGCAAGGGAAAACAATCGTAACTGTCAAAATCACTTTTATGCTCTACTCCATCATGTGTAAAATGTCTTTAGTTTTAGAGGGTACGGATTGCATGTCTCTACCTCTCTCTAAAGATTATCGAAAGTGGTAAGATGTCAGATGCGAAAATTGAAGCGAGGAAGAGTAGATTTTATTCTAAAAGTCATTTTCATAAATAGCAAAGTTACAGTAACAGAGTAGCAGGTGTAGTGCAGGATGCAGTAATGCAATTGACCTCATCAAATAACGTGGCATTTTAGAATTGTTTTTTTAGTTTAAAATAGCTTTGATGTGTTTAGTTTGGGGGAGTGTCAATAATTGTATGCACAATTAAATGTTAGTTAAAGGCAACGAATAAAAGATAATGTATGCTTAATAATGTGCTAAAATAGAAAGAAAATGCATTAAACTGATTTGGATCTACATTTTATTTTAGTGCCATTCTAATCTCTGTCGGTTTTCCTCAAAAGTCAGTATTTCATCATTCAACCAAAAAGATATGCACAAACAAACCTTTTTATCATATCGCTTCCCCAGCACAGCAATAATAAAAAAAATCTGTCTAGGTATGCAGATATGATCATGCTATCTCTTCTGCTCACTTACATCATCATCGTCATTGTCCTTCTTCTTTCTTTTCAAATTATTCCTTGTGCAAATTTAAAAGAGCAGTAAAACAGCTACAGTTACAATTTAAAGCCAAACACACCCATCAGAAAGGTTGCCGATTGCATAGCCAATATTAGGATGATGAAGATGAAGCAGTAAAACAGAGGGAAAAATATTTACAATCCACACCACACCGCTACCACCTCTAACTTACTATGATGCGGACTCATAATACTATGTTGCGACCCCTACCACCTGAAATGAAATTGCTCCATTTTATTAATCTTTTTCACCCTGCTCCTGTTTTCTCGTTTACCACTCTCTTAGCTTACTACACTCAAGAGGAGTATCAAAATTCAATACACTTTTTCTTCGTCCTCAGTTCAGTTTCAATTCAGTTTAGCAAGTCAAGTAATCCGTAATCCTAAGAAAGGGAGCAAAAAGGAGTACATTTTATATGAAGCATATAAGAACGATGAAAGAAGTGAAACTGGTTCTTCCAGAGCCGCAAGCAATTTCATAATAATCATCCTCAGCAGCAGCAGCATCCTCATCACATCATGTTGTCGTTGTATGTATGTTTATATGTATCTCTGTCTCTCAGTGTTGTTTTTCAATGCCCCAACTAATTGTAATATAAAATAATGAAATCATAACTCTCCCTACCTGCCTGCCTTGCTCACTCACACAACTCAACTCACACAAAAAGTCAAGTCGTTCATCAGCAGATCAGCTCATCAGTTCACCGCACTAAAAGGTAAAAAAATTATGCTTTCAAGCTATGCATGGCGGTGGTGGAGGATGTTTGCTGGTTAAATAGAGTCCTAAAATGAAATATTTTAGTCGCAGGGAAAACAAAGATATGACTTAGGACACACCAAAGATAACCACCTGCATCACTGAAGCACTCACTCAATCTATCTTATAGGTATTTACAATGATGATGATTGACTATCCTCCTCTCCTCAAAAATATAATATCTCAAACTGAAGAATTCGTTCGCATTCTAAATTTTTGCCAGTGGGACCACACAGACTACTTTTCCTGCTTTGCAATAATATTTTAGTTAGTGGAATGATATGGATATGATATGGAATCTGCGGGAGCAGACAAGCTTTTTCTTTACCACCGGTACGGTTTTACTTTGGGGCAATCAACCAGTAGACAAAAAACAACAAACCGCACTTGACTCTCTGTGAAAATATATTAAAACAGGAACATTTTTCAAGATGAAAAAGCCCAGAAGACATGATGATTAGAGACCGTGTATACTTATCGTAAACCATCATGTTGCGAACATCTGGAAAAATTTTATTTTCGCAAAAACATTTCTCGCATTTTTTATAACGATCACGAGAAAAGACATCCCGAAAGCTTTC
>JAHZMV010001339.1:0-25680 GCA_027743765.1 Coecobrya sp. COE2 | reverse complement strand
CATTTTAATCTCTGTGTTGGCATCTGGAAAGCATTCCTTTCTAAACTTGACAAGACTAACGGTTATTAGTTGTTAATTTTGTGGCAATTAATGCTCATTTTGTCAATACCGACACACATGTATGTCCTTATTAATTTTAAAATTCAGGTATACTTCAAGGGTCTCCCAAACTCCGAGCAAACTCTATTTCTCAACAAATTTGCATCAGTAAGCGAGCCATCCCTCGCGGTCCTATACCATCTAAACTTTACCTGGACATATAGAGAGATAGATCTCATTAGTATGGACCAAGCAAGAATAGTTTTTGAAAATTATCTTGCCATCGCCCGAGCTGTAATTAGAGTTCGACGAACCCTAAAGTCCCTTGAAATCACACGGAAACCCCTTGTTTTGATGTTTTTTGAAGACTTGGAGGATTACACAGCGACCACTGTTCAATTAGCTTTGGTTAAGCAGTTAATTGGGGAACTGAAGGACCTAAAACTAAACAGATTAAGATTAACGATGATGTTTGTTGAAGGGAAGAGCCCCTGGGTTTTAGGTAAATTGTTTCTTAAGAATGGTTGTTTTAAACAATACCGTTTCAAGCGTAGTACAATATTTTCATGCAAAATATTTGCAGAGAGGGAATTGTTGAGCAACCAGTCATCTCTTAAGGAGTTCACTTTGGATAACAATTGCTTTTTGGAGCCACCTTTACTTCCTCAAACGCTGCAAAATCTACTTCCTTCAAATCCGGCATTACTAACCAGCATTAATCTTTGCTTGAATGTTGATGGAGGAAATCCCATCAGCCTTGGATATTTGTCGAAGTGTCCCAATTTGAAAAGCCTGGAAATAGTTTGTTACTATGAAGTACCAATGTTTGTCGAGGACAGGACAAATGACTGGATATGTAGCGTATCTGAAATACATGAACTTCCAAAGACGCTGGAAAGACTACGTCTGATTCAACAACGACAGATTGCGGATGTGGATCAAGAAGACCGCCATTTGCTATGGGATATAAGAAGTTACTATGTATCGGATATGATTTTCAAAGAAGATCAGTTGGAATGGATTGTCAAGAATTTGTTGAATTTGAAGTCGTTTGGCTGCTGTCTAATAGCAAATGACACAGGGGAACCCCGGCAATTACGTGGGCGTCAAGCTCCTATCAGACAGATCAATCCAGTTTTACCAAATGTGAATCTGGAGCTGTTTAAGGAACTGGTCAGAATGCCAAAAATGAAAAATATGGAATTTAATATGGTGAAGATTGGACAGTTAAGACCAATTAATGGTGTGTGGAGACCTCAGGCCACAGATCGGTACATTGCCGAGATTCAAGAGTATTTGGGATTTTGCCGGCAGGAAGCAGGCATTAAATTGGCGACAAATGTTATTCGAGAAAGATATGTTGAAGTAACAATTACCAAGTAGAGAGAACAACAATCGATTGAACTTAGGTACAAGCATACAGTTTTATGTATACCTATGCAGCTTTTGGTACACTTGGTATTATCAAGACTACTATTTTATAATATTTGGCACCTGAAGCAACATACTCTCGATAATTGTTAATGAAAATATACTTTGAATAAAACAAAGTATTAAAATAATTAAATGAGTAAAGAAGAGTTATTATTGCTTAAACACTGGCATGAGGTTATGGGTTATGTCACAAAACTTGCATAGGTAATAGCCACATATTTTCTCTTTGCCACACACGCATGTGTCGTACGTATAATTATACTAATTAGTAACAGTACTACTAGCTCACACTGGATGGCATAGAATCTAAAGGGTTTACCACATTGTTCACGAGATCCCTCATTAAGTTTACCTGTTGGTGTTGCTTTTACCTAAATCGTTAGCTAATTAAATAGCACTCTCCGAATCTGCTCAATGCTTATGATTACATACCACGCTAAATAACTTAATTGTTGTATTTACTGTCATAAATAACGATGTAAATAAGTATATCGCTAATAAAAATTTGTACATCCATTTTTCCTTATAAGATGAACAGATAAACCAGGTGAAACTATGAGATGAATGAATGGTTTTTTTGTTGTCAACTAAAAGTCAGGCAATCAAGATGAATTGCATTTTCTCACTGTTATGATGCATGTGTAGAATGTACAAGTTTTTAAATATTATCATTTACTTTTCCATCTTCATTCAATCTAATATCATACGTCATTATGATTTACGGAATACTAATAACAATACCATGCAGTATGAAATATTCCTTGCTCATCTTTTCGCATGTCCAGTAATGCCGAGTCAAAACTGGATGAAAAAAGGTACTTCAAAAAGTTCACAAAAAGTTCTCATGTGATTTTCCTGATTGCTTACAGGCAAGGTTATTGCGGTAGACTACTTTGTACTGTATAGTGAAAACTCATTTCGCATCGCATTGCAGAAAACGAAGAGTAAATAATAATCATCGCTTACAGTTTCATCTTCATTCATGGTCACCTCACTATGAATTGAAGATAATGGGTAATATGCGGTAGAGTTGGAATGTAAATGAAAAATACTTAAAAAATTATTCTTTTCCAGCTTTGCGAGGACTTGCTAACTTGAGATCCTCTAAAATTCTCGTCCAAGTAAATGAACACCCGATAAACAAGAAATTGCATGTATATTGGACAGCCTTTGAACATGCTACGAATATAATATTCTTCTCACAAAAACATACGTGATACGTGTGAATGCTTCTTCCCTTTAAAATTACGTGAATCTACAAAAAGTCTAAAATGAAGACACTGTGTGTATGGTTAAGCAACCATCAACAATTGAAAGGGATATTAAATTGTGAAATTGAATATCTTCCACATGAATGCATGAAATTCGTTTTTGCATAGAAATGAAACTCGCTAAAATATAACCATTTCTTGTGCTTGTATCGGTTGCTAAAATTTTCATTAATTTCTCATTGCTGCTCGTGCCTCGGCTGCTATCACTTCCTTTTCTGACACAAATGTTCATATTATAAAAATATATTTTCCTAATGTGACAGTTGAAAAGTATCGTTACGTGTATTCTGTACAATGTATTTTGAATTGGCATCAACGCTGATCTTATTCTGTATATCTTTGCTATTATATTTCAATATCTGGAGAAATGGACCAAAAGACAAAATTGGAGCAGGAAAATTTAAGCGCTTGCCTGGTAAGCACAAAGTATATATTTAAAGAATTTAATTCTGAATTGGCTTATCAGTCTGTGCTACTTTTTACACGTGAGGTCTTTGCATGTAGAATTTGCAATGTCCACAGAATAATTTGACTATAACTCGCAGACCTTTTCATATGCATTTAATACCTGCTGGTTTATTTAGTATAATAATCTAAACGTAAAATTACAGGTCCATTACAATTTCCTTTCCTTGGCAGTTTGCCCGGCCTTATATATAACATTCGAGGAAATATATTTGAAAAGTCGTCATTTGAACTTTTGGATAAAGTGAAAAGTATATGGGGAAGCCCAACTTCCTTTCGGATTGGCAGGATAAATGCAGGTATCCCGGCCTTATATATAACATTCGAGGAAATATATTTGAAAAGTCGTCATTTGAACTTTTGGATAAAGTGAAAAGTATATGGGGAAGCCCAACTTCCTTTCGGATTGGCAGGATAAACGCAGGTAATGTCAATAACTATCATATATATTATTTGTCTTATTTCCAAAAAGAGATTTGTAGACTTTTTTGATCGGATAAATCAATATTCTCCTGGTGTCTATTGTTGTACGACAGTTTTAATCGACTGATTTGGCAACAGCCAGAAAACTGATGATTTCCGAAGATTGGAGCAACAGACTCGATGACAATCCAATTTGGTATTCAAGATCTTTTGATAGTCATTACGGTCTCTTGATTTCAAATGGAGAGAGTTGGAAGGAAATGAGAAAGTTTGTTCATAAGACCCTGACAAGGAACGGATTCGGACGAACACGAGCTTTGGAAATGATACATGAAATAGAAATCCTCAACTTTTTTGACCACCTAGACAAGCTTCGCGAGACAAATTCCGGACAGATTATAGAAATGCAAGGGCTATTCAACGTGTCTAGTTTTAATATTTTATGGCGCATGGTAGCAGGATCCAGATTTTCGTACAATAATGCTGAGATTATTCAACTGATGAAAATCCTTGAAGAGACGGCACGTGGAGTGCATCCACGAGAAATGGGATTTTTAGCCTTCCCCTGGCTTAGTCACTTTCCTGCATTTTCAGGATATCTTAAGTTTATTGATAATCATAAGAAAATGCAAAACTTTTTTCTGGTAAGTTACAGCAGCATTACATAGTGCATCCTTCGTAACATCCACGCGCTTAGTTAAGATATGCGCCAGATAAATATAGACATTTAATTTCCATTTCTAATGAACACATATAGAAAGATTACGGATAATTTTATTCTATGTAAACGACAGAACATCATTAATGAGCGGCGAAGAATTGGGGACTATAAAGACAAACAAGAAACTTTTATTGACGTATTTCTGCAAGAAATTGATCGACACAAGGCTGAAAAGATTTCTCCAAACCATTATACAGGTACTCTGAGAAGCGTGAACAAATATTACATAAAAATAGCAAAAAATAATATGCATAAGACTATTGTGCAAACATATCTGACTGAATTTGTTCAAAGGATATGAAAAACTGCCATTTTAATACCTATCTCAATCTTACTTGTTCTTGTTTTTTTTCTCTTGAAGATGAACAATGTGTAATGGTTTTGGTCGATTTATTTGTAACTGGCTTTGTTCCGACGGCATCATGCCTGGAATTCCTGATTATGTTCATGATACTTCATCCAGAGATTCAAAGCAAAGTTCATGATGAAATTGACACAATAATCGGCAGAAAAATCAGATTTCCGTCAATAAACGATACGGACAAGTAAGTCTGCTACAAAATATATTAAGAAATTAAGCGTATTTATACATAAATTCACAAGGGGAATTGAAAAATGGAAATGCTATATTTGTCAGTGGTAATTATTGGTTTCTTTTGTTTTGTGATAAAATATTTAGGATGCCGTACACGCAGGCTGTTTGTCTTGAAGTACTTCGGCATGTAACTTTTATACCATTGACCACAAGATCGGCCACAAAGGACACTCAAATACATGATTACTTCATTTCCAAGGTTGGTTGATAGTTTGATAAGATTGAAATACGTAATTACTTTTGTTGATCGATTTTTTTGCTTAATAAGCGATTATACATATAATTGTTTGAAATGGTGGTCTCCTTCAAAATATGTAAAATATGTATTTTTTCGTTAAATTTAAAGGGAACTCTCGCATTATTAAACTTATACGGTATGCATCATGATAAGAAGATATGGAAGAAGCCAAATGAGTTCATCCCAGAACGATTCCTAGACGAGCACGGCAAACTATCAACCATGCAAGAAAATTTGCTTCCATTTGGAATAGGAAAGCGAATTTGTCCTGCTGAAGTTTTTGCGCGTGTGTCAACATTTACCTATTTTACATATTTAATGCAAAAGTATACATTTGAGTGTCCACCCAACGAAACCCCAGATCCTACACCGAATGTGGGACTGGGGTGCTATGCAAAACCATATCGTTGTGTCATTCGAGAAAGACAGTTGGTCTCTTCTACAATGATCGCTGCTAATGCAAGTTTTTATGAAGATGATATCGGAACATTTGTATAACTTACATAAGTGCAAATTTCTTAATGATAACTTTGTACATATATGTATATATAATTGTTTTTACGAATTTACAATTAATAAAACAACCGTTTTTTCTAAACAAAAGTGTCCAATTTTCAGTGAGGTAATTTTATCAAAATGGAAGTTCTTAAAAACGCAAGAAGTATGTCTACTCGTTCCACTCAAGCACATTTGTTTCTTCGTAACAAGCAATGACGAATGCTTCAGCGTTATAATAACAATCATCTCACTCAACTGTCTGTTTTTAAGCAATTATAGCAATGTTTTTACTTCAAATTTACTTATTTTAATACTTTGTTTTATTCAATGACTATTTTCGTTTTGCAAATTTCCCAGGGTATGTATATTTTTTCATTTACTGAATCTTATATCATATTAGTTTTCTTATACCAAAGAGGACAGGAAGTAACACATACATATTACGTACAAAGTTTGTACTACAAACTATAAGTTTTATCCTCCTCCTAAAAAATTGCTCCTCTCTACTTGGTAATTGTTACTTCAACACATTTTTTTCGAATAACCTTTGTCGCCAAATTAATACCAGCTTCCTGTTTACAAAAGTCCAAATACTCTTGAATCCCGGCTATGTATCTACACAATGGATCTGCGGTCCGAGGTCGCCAAACGCCCCTAATCCATCTTAACTGTCCAACGTTCACCATATTAAACTCCATATTTTTCATTTGTGGCATTCCTACCAGTTCCTTAAACAGTTCCAAATTCACATTCGGTATAACTGGATTAATATTTCTGGCAGGAGCCTGTCGCCCTCCTGGTTGTCCCGTTGCTATTAGACAGCAACCAAGTGTCTTCAAATTCTGCAAATTCTTGACAATCCATTCCAACTGATTTTCGTTCAATATCAGATACGATTCCCTGTAAAAATTACGCAAAAACATGGAGGTTTCATCTTGATCCACATCAGCAATCTGTCGTTGCTCTATCAGACGTAGTTTTTCCAGGGTCTTTGGAAGGTCATGTATTTCAGACACGCTACATATCCAGCCATTTCTCGGAAGTTCAAAATGTGAATTGTAGTAGCATACTATTTCCAGGCTTTTTAAATTAGTGCATTTCGACAAGTATCCAAGGCTGATGGGATTTCCTCCTTCAACACTCAAAGAAAGATTGATACTTGTGAGTAATGTTGGATTTGTAGGAAGTAGATTGGGCATTGTTTGGGGAAGGAAAGGTGGTCTTGCAAAGAATTTTTTGTCCAAGATGATTTCCTTAAGAGATGACTGGTTGCTCAACAATTCCCTTTCTGAAAGTATTTTGCATGAAAATAATAATTTTACTTTTCGAGCCCTAAGCTTGAAACGTTATATTTAAAATATCATTTTAAGGAAATGGTTTACCAAAAAACCATGGGCTCTGCCCTTCAATTGGTATTAGAGATAATTTTAACTTGCTCAGCTTTACCTCCTTGAGTTCACCTATGAACTGCTTAATCAAATTTAACTGAATAGCGTTCGCATTGAAATTGATCAAATCACTTGACAAAAGTACCAAACTCGCACTGGGTTCTCGTGTGATTTCAAGGGACTTTAGGGTTCGTCGAACTCTAATTACAGCTCGAAAGATGGCTAGGTAATTTTCAAAGAATATCGTTTCTGGACTACCACGAATACTTAACTTACAACATGTCCAGGTAAGATTAAAATGATATAGAACCCTGAAGGACGGTTCGCTTACTGACGCAAGTTTGTTGAGGAATAGAGTCTGCTCGGGATATTGGCATTCGTTGAAGTATACCTGAATATAAAATTAGTAATAAGACCTACGTGCATATAAATATTGACAAAATGTCCATTAACTTGTCAGCATAAAATTAACAACTAATAACCGTTAGTCTTGTCAAGTTTAGAAAGGAATGCTTTCCAGATGCCAACACAGAGATTAAAATGGAAGCACGGCAACGTTTAAACATCAACTCCTCCAAAGATTCTGCCCCATAGTGAAGAATCCTGTCCAAGACACCCTCCTCAATGTTATTTCCAACTAGTTCCAAACATTTAGCATTACCAATAATCCTCCCAGCTCCGCGAGTGGAAGAAATTATTTTTCGATCCTTTCCCGTCAAATCGAACATTTTCACGGTGCGAAAGATCTCTGTTGTGTTTGCCAGAAGCGGATAAGTATCATCAGAGACGTGACACGTAAAGTCACTAAAGTTTCTGGTTATCATGGCCTTCCACTGGGAAGAGACAAAGCGAGCATTCAATATGGAATTGGCTGGGAGACGTGAGATAATCTCTCGTTGCATCTGATGGGGCAAAGTGCGATAAAGTTGATTTTAGTAATAACGAAAAACGTATTGGCATGTCATTTTCATGTTGGGGTTAAATGTTTAAGTAAATACTTCATTTGGAAGTAACAGAAGCGGATCCCCTTCCATCTTAAGCCCAGCTCGTTTTTCTTTCGACATCTTTAATTGCTAGTGCGATGGATGAATTTTTGGCTTATTCTTGGGTTTGATTCGTACATTGCATTGGTTGTATTATAAATGAACGGATGCACACTTATTTGGAAGATAGACCTGGAAGTTTATATTTTATTTGACTAATTTCAGGAAGACAGTAGAGGTATAAAAGATTTTTTGCTAGTATCTATGGTAGGATGCCTTAACCCTGAAGGAGTAAAAGGTCTCTGGGAAATGGCGGCAGTGGAAAACTTGCAGTACATTATAGATAGATAGATATAGATATATATATAGATATATAGATATAGATATATATATAGATATATAGATATAGATAGGTTATGACATTAGCATTAAATGAGCTGAACCCACAGCAGAAAGCACAGATTGAAATATTTGAGTTATGTATGCATATACTTATTTTATTTATAACAAATATTAATTAACTGAGTGCGTAAGAAGGAGCATCATGTTACTTCATTTCAGAAACAAACAATTTTTATGGCAATATTCATGACTAACTATTGATAAGACAGTTGGTTTGGTCGCTTCTACAATTGCTGCTGCTGCGAATGCAAGTTTTTATGAAGATGATATCAGAACATTTGTATAACTTTCATTAGTGCAGATTTCTTAATGATAACTTTGTACATATATATCATTGTTTTTACGAATTCACAATTAATAAAATAACCGTTTTGTCTAAACAAAAGAGTTCAATTTTCAGTGGGGTAATCTTGTTAAAATGTGAGTTGTTAAAAAACCCTATACCCAACGGTGGGCAAGATTGAATAAATCGTTTAAACGATATTGAGTTATTCCTCCCCAGAAACAATGTAAGACTACTTTGCAATTTCTGCTTTATAAGATTACTAGACACAAACACATTTGCTGCTTCTCCGTAACAAGCTACGTCGAATGCTGCAGCGTTAATGACAATTATCACAGAAAACATAAATATCATAATACCCTCTTGTGTGGTGTAAGTGACCAAGATGAACAAATAGACAATTTGTGAAGTCATTGAGGACAATGACAACGGTTCAATAATAAGTTGTTGATGAAGCTCATTATAAAGATTGCAGAGAAACTGAACTTCTCTGAAGCAGTTGCCAATTGCAATTCCATGACTTGCATCCGCTGCAGATACAATCTTTGCCAGTTTGGGTGTTACACTTGGCACTTGTCGCTTTTTACCTGGTAGTAGTCCCAAAGCAACTCTGTGAAATATAATATGAATGCATGATTTGTACATTGCTGGCATAATGGATTACATAATTCTACTAATTTCTTTTAGTCTTGTAATCAAAAACCTATGAAATGTCCAAGGTAAAGAGTTTAAAGCGTAAAAGGACAGGGCAACGTTGCAGCTAAGGACAAAATTCAGTACTGGTAATGTCGTCCACCACAAACCAGCATTCGCTATCCAGACAGTGGCAAAGTTTGCAACACCTTTTATTGAAACGATAGGTTGAGAAATTTGTCCCGCTGGATAAAAAATACTGAAGGAATTAAATGGCGAAGTGGGTGCTAATGCTGCAGTAAACGCCACCAGAATTATGAGCACTGGAATGCTATGATATTGAAACTCACAGAGAAGTTTGAGTACACCTGTTTTGCATTCCCCTGTTAAATGATTGAAAAGGCATAATTTATGATTTTTTATATTCAAATTTTTTATATAAGATAGCATTTTAAGTGCAGTTTAAGCAATATCATTGCATTGCATATTATAGGTATTTCACCTGTGCCATATCGCTTCTCAAAACTCAAAAGTCCATTGAGAAATTTTGTCAAATCCACAGAACGACAAAGAAAGAACCAATGCAAGCAAGCAAATACAACTTCAACAACGGTGAAAAAGCCTTGAATTGCTTTATATGGAATGTCTTGGTACAAAATGAGTGAGACAAGGGACAGTGCTGATGCTAAAAGAAGAATGGAGGTAATAATGTATCCTGAATTGTAATTTTGGCGAGCTATGAATTTTCCAGCTTTGGGATCCCAATCCAAAGGATTTATATTTATGTGCCGGAATCTCCCTCGTTGAAAGATTCGCAAAATATAAGGAAGCAATCCATGAGCAATTAGCGTCATTCCTACTAAGATGTTTGGGTTTACTCGTCTTTGTGATATAAACTTTCCGTCAAAACGGTAGAATTGTCGCGATATAACTTTGGAAGGGGAACATATTGTAACGTACTCTTCGAAGGATAGACCTAGCAGACAGTTAACCATTATATGTAGTTATTATTATTATTATTATACTTATTGAAATAATTCCATCCACTTATTCAAAAAATTGTTTTAACCTTTATCTGTTCTATCGCGAATTTTGCACGGGCAAGTTATTGTACGCTATAAGCACGCAATTTTTTGCATATTAGCTTAAACTCCGTCGTTTTACGGCACCTTTTACAACAACTCATTTCACTTGCGATTCTTAATTGTGCCTCCTGTTACTATTACCATAAAACTACTAACAAATACCTATTTAAGTAATTTCGAACGATTGATCGCCGGCTGTATCCAAATGTAGGCTCAGTAATTACAATCCAATGTTTGTTCTAGAAATTATGCATTCCCTTTGCAAATTAACTAAATTCTGAAAACAATACCGGTAATTATTCCTTGTTTTGACATGCAGATTACAGAATTAAATACATTCAACATATTACCTATATTTATAAAAACCTGATTTATGACTAAGTAAACAAAACAATTTGCAGGATTTGCTCATAGTTCTCGGGAAACTATTGCATTCATATACATTTACATACAAATAAAATCAGACAAACAGTAAAACACACTAAAGTTAAATGTAAAGAATGACAAAATCGTCAATCAAATCCGCAGTCCAGGAGTCCAGGAAGGAATAAAGTTTGCAGAAGTTTAATGCAAGTGATTATGATATTAGATATGCTTCATTATCGTTTGTGGACGAAGAAAAGAATGCTTCAGATATATTCGTGTGCTGATTAAATATTTTCGTTTTATTCTATATATTTAATTTCATAAACAACAAGTCTCAGGCATGATTATAAAGTAATAAGAAGGGTATTGACTCAAATACAAATTGTATAATTAAATAATTACCTACTATTATATACCTAAAATCATAGAATCGTCTTCATTATGTGGTTGCGTCACTGGTGTTGTATTCGTTTCCAAAGATGTTTCGTTTATGGCAAGATTTTCATTTATGCCATTTTGGAAGTTGTTGGACGCGCTTTTGTTAATATGCACAGAGCGCACATGTCTTCTCAAAGATGTTTTATTACAGAAATGTTCATTACATTGCATGCACTTTGGTCGTCTTTCTTCAATTTTGCACCCCATTTCATGCTTTTCGCAGTTCTCTTTCACTCGGAATTGCCTCCCACACTTTTTGCATGGAATTATGGAACGTCTTGTGTGATTGAAATAGATATGATTTCGCAATAATTTTTCATTTACAAAGGCTTTTGGACAGTGTTGACAATTTAGTTTCGGTGTTTTCATATGAATTTCATCCAAATGATGATTTAATTCTTTCACTGTGCTGAACCATGCTCCACATTTCTTGGGACACATCTGCGTTTTGTCTGCTCGCCACCATTTCTTATTATGGACTGGAGACGTTTTCATGTGTTTTTCCAGTTCCTTTGCTGATTTTGACTGGAAACCACATCCGGTACACATAAAATTCATGAGATTATCATTTGCGTCTGTCGTTGTCAAACGAGATGAGTTGGACGAAGGAGTTTCATTACACTTTGCGTCATCATTATCAGCGACCGTACCATTAGTCAAGAAAAGGCACACATTTTGATTTTTATGTTTCTGAAGGGCCCATGCCCTTTTGAATGCTCGAGAACATTTGTTGCACCTGTGGGCAAATTTGGGTGTAGATTTATTAACCAAGAAATAGTTTTTGCGACCACCGTCTCGAATTATCTTATTTGCAAATTCCACATTCTCCTTTTCCAGTTTTTGAAATATAGGATCCTGCCTTATTAAAGAGTTCAGGTAAGCATTATCACGCAACCTTTCATCCCAACTGGAAATCGTAAGAGAAATTTTTTCCCTCATTTTCGCTTCATTCCATTCTTTTTCATCTTCGGGTGATCCTTTTTCAGTCTCATTATTTCGATCATTAAACGCTGTTCTCGAGTTAACATGCAAATTCTGGCCAGCTTGTTCATATTGTGAGATTTCTCTTTGCGCATCTAGATATTCCCCTTTAATATGAACGGGCCCTTCTTCAGTCTCTATTATTTTGTCATACAAATGGATGCTGTCAACCTCGAAAGCAACTTCCGTTTTTACTCTTTTAATATCCTCAGATTTCTCTTTGATGGAAACATCTTTTGTCCAAATCTTTCCCATGTGAGGAGACCCTACAAATTCTCTGTCAATATTGTCTTCTTTGCAAACATTTCTGTGTCTTAATAACGTATCAAATTTAGTAAAACGCTTCCCACATTGGTTACACCTAAAAATTTTATTTTCTTCCATGTGGTTTCCCACGTGTCTTTCCAAGTGATGATAATCGCCTCCTTTGTAACTGCAACCGTCAAATCTGCATATAAACGGTGTATTCGTCATATGAACAGCAACGAAATGCGTTTTCAGGCCGTGATAAGTTGCGAACTTATTCTGGCATACGTCGCATTTAATATTTTTAACACAAGGCTTCCGCGAATTGGAGCCTGCTAATCTTAAATGCATTCTATAGTGCCTTCTCTCGCTTGACTTAAGTATACTTTTTCCACATTTGGTACATTTCACCGTTACTTTAACACTAGTCTTTGATTCTGATATTTTTCCATTTACTACTTTCGGTTGGTACACTGGTTTTGGGTCTTCAAGTGCTTTGCAGTGATTTACAAAACAGTTACAATGCTGCTGGTCATGTCCCTCTGTGTGGAAATGCGCTACATGCATTTCCAAATAGTAAGCCTTCACAGGTTCTTTGCAAATTTTGCAAATTACCCTTTTAGCGTATCTGTAGTACTTTTCTTGAGGAGTCAATAATTTTATTTTCTTTCCATGTTCATTCCTGTTGCCACAAACGGGTCCATTCGCTCTAACTTCTTCTAAGCTCATCTTTTTTGAGAAAATTAGATACTTTTCCCGATTAGTTAGTGGTATTTCGTATTTTCTTTTTCTTCCTCGTGTCTCCTTTTTACGTCCTTTAAAAGCGTCCATTTCTACTTCAAACTGATCCGTTACGTCTACTGTAAAATCTTCATCTTCAATGTGCCGCTTTCGTGCCTGTCTGGTCGTTCCAGCGACGCCACTTGTTGTCCTTTCATTGTCGCTGTGTTCCGAGGCGCTACCATCTTCCATTTCTTTGAACTTCGCATTTGCTTTTAAATAGGACCTTCGAGGACGACCCCCTGACTCTTCAATTATGTTACCGATATCCACTCCGTTCCGACTCCGACAACCAAGAGGCCTGCCAATGCGCTTTTTATCAATTATATTTTCCCTCCTCTGCACTTCCTGAAGATAACGAGCAACATCCTTATCGCTGAATCTTTCCAATTTTACTGTAGCAAATGGAAAGGTTTTGCTGGAATACCCTTGAAAAATCGCGCAGCCCGTCGTATATGACTTCTTGGCTATCACGGCCGAGCTAAAAAAGAAAGTTTGAAATTTCACACCTTGTCAAATTTACATCAAAACACCGAACAGAGACTAAAACCTAGCATTGATAACATAAATTATGGCAAAACACTTGCTTTAACAATTACCTCAAACATTTAACGTTGTGAATGCGCTTTGCAGTGCTCGTTTCCGTTAGGAGGAAGCTTCCACACCTCTGGCATTCCAAAAATTTTGACATTTGAGCTGCTGATCCAGAATGATTTTCCTTTCGATATACCAAACTTGTACTTTCTCCAGATGAGTCCATTTTGCGCGCATTATACTTAAATACAGTGTAAAAATTAACTTTACAGAGGTAAACTTTAAAAAATTAACAGGATAATTCAGTTAGTCACTCTCACATCTCGTTCAACTGACATCTGTTCCATGCATCTTTTCGTTGTTTACCAATAGAACTCACATGTTCACGTGCACTCTATGCAGCAATTATTATGCGCTGCGCTGGTCAGTCCAGTGAGTGCGCAACAAAGTCCTTTTTCAATCTGCCCCTGATCCCAATCGATTCCAAAATGTGCAACTAACTATTATGCAAGAAATACATTCAATGATTATTAATCAAAAATATGCATCAATGCTATAATAGATAGTAGGGAAATTGACTACATAATATGGTAGATCTCCACATGTAGTCAAGCTTCCTGGCTATAATATGCATTTAATTTTGAAGCATTATCAGTTCACGGTTACGGATAGCACGTTTTTTATCGTAACAAAAAGGGTAATCCGTAATCATCATAAAAAGTAGAGGAATTTTTAATTGACTGTTACATGTAATAATGAATCTCTTTAAGTAGAAAATATACAAAGTTTTATTTTATTCTACAGGCTCTGTTTTAATATAATTTTCCGGCACTTCAGAATAAGAATTAATATCGTGTTGAATATCATCGTTATCTATTGTAAATGTCACTTCTGGTTCAGTCTCTATTTTCACATTGGAATAGTCCAGTTCAGCAGGGCTGTGGTTTCCTTTTTTGGAAGGTGGCTTGGTTGGATAAGCATGGTTTCCCTTTGACTTCGTCACAGCTCCTTTCTTCTTCCGCTTGCTCGCAACTCTCTTAACATGGTTGTTAGTTTTCTTCGGACTAGCCTTTGGAACTGGTTTTAACTTTGTTCCATGAATTAAAAGCCAGTGTCTAGCAAGACTTGATGGATTCACCAGAATCTTGTCACATTTTGAGCATTTTGTTTTGACATCCTCACAGCCTTCAGAATGTTGGTTCATACTACGTTTTGTAGAAAATCCGCGAAGGCATTTTGGGCACTTGAAGGGGCTCGATAAGTGGTAAATTTGCACGTGATGTTCTTTTATTCTCTTGGTTGAAAATATTATTTTGCACGTTGAACATCGGAAAACTTGGCGAGGTTCGTGATCTGATTCAACATGACAGTCCAAAATGTTTGAATTTTCAAAGGACGCAGCACAAATTGGACATCCAACTTTTTCCAGGGCTTTTGTGCTCGTAGTACTACTGGAAATTTCCCTGCTGCTACTTCCACTGTCTGCGTCTTTTTCGATTTTTATCTTCTCATCCTCAGGTTTGCAAAGTTCGTTATGCTTCTGCAGTGCTTTACGTTCATAGAAACCAGTGAAGCATGCTGTACACCTGTAGATTTTAGGAGAATGTTTCGTTGTTCCGTTCCACGTTCCTACTCCTACAGTCCCGAAAATTAATTCCTTGAATTCTGGATTCTTTTCACAAACCTTTATGAAAACCGGGTCTGACATAATAATCGAATTGATATTTATTCTTTTGGTGTAGATTTTTGTTTCACTAGAATATCGAGTCTTTTCAGTCTTTCCCCCAACTCTGGAATCGGTCATATCATCATGATCACTTTCCAATTCATTTTTGATATTGCAGATTTCCTTGCTATTTCCTTGAAGTTGGTCAGCAGCACCATGAACGGCATCGTGCACTCGGTTTAGTCTGGAATTTGATTTTATTGGTCGTAAAAGTCCATTTTCATCATACTTCAGTTTAGACGGATCAAAGCAACACACGTGGTTCTTTAACTTATCGATCCTGGAGTACGAAACTCCACATTTTTTGCATGTTAGAAACTCTGATTTGTGCAACTTAATATGACGATTTAAGTGGCACTGCGCATCGCATTTGACGGTACATCCTGGAAACGGGCACGAGTAAGGATTATTTTCCAGGTGTAAAATGAAATGCATTTTTAAAAGGCTGCGATTTTTAAATTTGGAATGGCATTCTGGCATGGGACAGGACAAACGGCCATCTTCATCCTCCAAAGTGTCCTTTTTTCCTTGGACTTGGACTCCGACTTTCTTCTTGAAATGCACCTTTTCCTTATGATCACGCAAATACCATACATCCAGCATTTTCTTACAAATGTCGCATTGCCCTTTGGGCCTTCCTTCCTGTTTCAGAGGATTGGCTAAGCTCCATTTCATTGTTTCTCCGTAATATTCTTTTTGATGAGTTGTCCTAATGTGTAATATATAGAGCTTCATTGAGTCAAATTCTGAGGTCTCACAGTATTGACATGTGTACTTGCTGAACCTCCCTTTGAGTGGGTGTTCCATTTTCATATGCGTTAAAAAGCTGTAGTGGGATGTGTGGGGAATTAAACAGTACTTGCAATTAAATTTAAGGCTCATTTTAGATGCTTTGCTTTCCGTCAGTCTTTTTTCAGGCCATTTATTCCATAAATCAAATGCGTCCTCCACAGCTTCTGCATTTTCGTGATTTTTAAGGTGACTCAGGAATACAAGTCGCCTATTAATCATTCTGTAATCAAACAAAAATTTTTAACAGTCATTTGTCAATAAGATTTGCAACTGATAAGATAAATAAGGATCGTATACAATTTTGTCAAATACCTTCCACATAACGGGCAGGTTAAAATCTCATGATTTTTACTCCCATCTCCGTGTATATTAAACATGTGCCATTTAAATTTTTCCTCTGCCTGGAACTTGGTTGGGCACTTGCTACATTTATAAGGATACTGATCATCAGCCAAATTTCCAAATCCATCCATCTCGAGTGATTCCCTTTTCCTTTTCCTTGCACGTTTTAGAGACGATGTTTTAGGGCGACTACGTTTTGACCGCTTGTCATCTTCATCATCTTCTTCTTCCCAGTCCTCATCAGTCAATTTATATTCCTTGTCTTTCAATTCGGCGTCACTGATGTTTAAAGATGGGCCAGTCCTTCTCAGGCTTTTCGAAATATCTTGTAATTTCTGCATAGCTCGCAAACTTGAACGTCTCGGGGTAGGAGTGGAAGATAAAGATGCGTAATTACTTTGATCTTGATCAGGTACTTTTACTTTCACCTTTCTTAGAACGACGGAACCCAACTTCCTCCTTTCCTTGTCGTTACTGGTATCGTTATCACATTGTGGTCCAGATTCAGACTCCTGTGCTTCCTGACCCTGAGCAGCTTTGATCTCAGTTTCGGATAACCTGGTCACAATTACTTGAGGAGAGTAGAATTCCACCCGCTTGACGCCGCCGCCACCACCGTTGACATCTTCCGAGAAGTTCGGTTCGTCCCTAAAATTGACAAATATTTATATAAAAGATATAACGGTCTGGGGAAATGGGTATACCGGCACAGACAGCCACTGGATAAGCTGAAGCTGAAGCCTTCCAGCTTTCAGGGAAAAGGAGGATTACCTGGAAGACGTTCCTTCTTCCTGTTCAAGTTTGGAACAGACTTGAAGATGATTATCCAGCCCCTCTGGGGATGGGAGAAATCTTCCACATTCGCACTGAAAAACTGTAATCACTTCAGGAGAACTCATTTTTCTGAGCCATCTGTTTTACCGTTACGCAACAGAGTTTTTTTTACACTACCCAACCACAGCATAACACAAACTTTTTCTCAAAAATAGTTAATTAAAGTTGATGAAGAGGCTTGATTAGTAATCAATGATTAGTAAATTATCTGAATGAAGAGTCTTGATCTGGCTAAGTAAATACACATGAGAATTTCAGCGAGAGGGAAGCTGCAATTTGCCCCAATTTTCTGAAATGGTTTGTTGTTGTCGCTTGCGACAGACGGATCTCTCAGATGAGCCAGTTGAAAGGAACAGAAAATGCACACACTCGTGTACAGCGGAGAAAAGCCCAACACTCTAACAGTTTTAAAGTATTTAGTTAAATAAGTGGTGTCGTTGTACTTTTTAATTTTTCGTTATTTGCAGGAGCAACACAGTTAGTGAGTTTGGTTAAAATTGGTGTGGCTTTGCCATTTAATTTTATCATTGTAAATGCATTAGTGTTTAGATAATTTTATGGTCAACTATGTAAGTATTTAAGATAATTATTTAACATTCTAGTTTTTGTTTAAGTTTGTTAAGATGTTTGTGGGTTAGTTAAATTATTAATATTGTACTACTATCTTTAAACCTTTTCAGATCACCGTCGCCTGTTCGTGTTCCTGTTAGTCGGTGACCGTTGGTTGGACGAGAGGCAGAGGTGGCAGCGTTTGTCAAACTGTGAAAATATTTTAATTAAGTAAACTGGGAAGATAACAAGAAGAACTGACATCATGGTGGAGGCTCCAATGAACACAAGTCGAAGAAAGATAATGCAGCATGTGGTCTCCCTATTCGCTCAAGAAAGTGGATTCCACTCGGTGGATAGGAACGCCTTGGAATTGCTAACTGAAATGTTCCAATCAGTTCTATTTGAGATGGGACGAACAACCCGGAATTTCACAGAGTTGGCTGGAAGGGTAGAGCCTACCGTCGGAGACGTTACAATGGCTTTCATTGATATGGGGATGAAGGTGGATGCTGTTGGATTGCGATCGTACTCTAGGCGTCATACAAGGCCGATGGTTCCTGCTCCACAATCACTGCCGTATCCCAAGGTGCCTACCATTCTCACAACTGGGAAGAAGCGTCCGTTGCCATCACGAACATCATCTTGTTATTACTTGTTTGCCGAAAACAAATCCCTGTTCCCATTTATCTCGGCGAGAGGAGCGACTTATTTGGATCCGCTTGTACCACGAGATCAGATATTTGAAGAGGATGACAGCTCAGAACCATTGAACTCTGTGAAAAAGGAGAAACCGTTGGAGAACCTTCCAAGATTAAATGATGATGAGGAAGAAAATCCGGATGTTTCCACTATGAAAACAACCACTTGGGAACTAATTGATAATCCATTTTTAAAACCCGTTGTTCCTAGACCAAAAAAGCCTGCAGGATATCTGAAGAGAAAAATTTGAAGAAACTAAATTTTAAAAATCTCAATTACTATTCCACTTTATACCCTCTCTATATTTATATTTTTTACCTGGGCATTAATTAATTTGTAATGAACCTTTCCGTGTGGAATTTTGGATGGGAAGTGTTTATGTAATGTAAACAATTTAATTTTAATATTTAAACCGTGTGAATGCACATTAATCTCGTACATTTATTAATGTTAAACTAAATGGAAGAATTGAGTAAATAAAATGAAAAGTGATTATGATTAGAAAACGTAAAATTACTTTCCGTTGTAAATTATTTTTATTACTGCTACTATTCATATTTGAATATTATTTCGAGTCAGAGACAGTAAGTTTTAAGGTATGAAATCATAGGCATCTCCAGTTGTAGAAGCCGAGTTGGATGATCCAAAAACGCGGGTTAGAAGTAAGTAAATAACTCCAATAACTGCAAAAGCTAACAAAGCATCTCGTATCATGCACCAAAGCCCTGTGCACTGGGACGTTTCAACGGAACTCCTAGACGCTGCTGTATGGGCGGTACTGCGACTATTATTGTAACCTCCTCGGCTTTGCGCTCCGGAAACGCCGGAAGCATTCTGATAATCAAATCGTGAATTGTTTGCCGTTGCATTATTTCCTGGAATATCACTACTTGATCCGGTATAAGATGGATTTCCATCAAAAGCTCTGCCTTGTTGCATGTAAGGGCCGGTGGGGCCTTCATTTCCGAATGACTGGGGATTGTATAATTCAGTAACTGTTGCACCTGTGGCTACGTCGTCGTAGGGCGAGTTAGAAGCTACAGGTACGGCTGTTGCACGAGCATAATGACTATGACTAGTTCCCCCAATCGGATTAGTTGTTGCTACTGCATTAAATGAGCTGAGCACCGCTTGACCGCTGTTAAAATTACGGCAATGTTTTAAATATGCATGTAAATATGTTTTTCATTTTGGCCCAGTGTTACTCTTCTCACAATATGCCATGTATATAGTTAACGTTGCATTTATGAGCTTAATTACCTCATACGGATATTATGAAGAACGCGAAGTTGATGGCATTCTGCTCTTCGACCCCGGTTAATTGCGTCAACGTCATCTTTAATACTAACGGTTGCGCCGATAATCCCCGGACCTGACATTTTCAATACAGTTTATTGTCAATTCTAATAATGGATCAGTTCACCCCAAAACCTCTTTACTGACGACGGTTAGCATAAAGCCGACATAAACCCAATATAATATAACATCATCTGAAATTCGGATATGGTCTGAATTCAGAATTCTGAATTTTATAAAATAATATTACTTTTCAATATTCCGTTGCCATATTGTGTTATTGAGATTCAGAAACGCAAAAATTCACACAGTTTGCGCGAGTTCCATTTCGTCACTGTTCGAATCATGAATGAACAAGTTAAAAAACTAAAAAATATGCTAGTTTTCAGGTGTGCAATATGCAAGTTACATTGTTCTTATTATGTTATGCTAATTATGCTAGGTTTGGAATAGAATGACTTTTCAAAACGGTTACATACTACTATGCATAAATGCATACCAATATAGTATGCATATCAATAGAGTTCACATATTAGATTAGGTATGCAACTAATTGACATCTCATTACTGACTGGAGAGCTAGAGCTTCATCTTTCACATTTACGTATAAACATACTTATTGCTGACCACCAGTGGCTAAACGTTAGTTGTCCCGGCCCGGGAACGAATAAAATTTAATTGTTAAATTCAAAACATTGATTTTCTTGCCTTTTACGATACCAACTGATGTATGGCTTTGACGGTGTAGCCAATAGCCTCGATGAGGGCCAGATTAACTACTTAGCAGATCCAAATTGTTGATGTACGTGTATTGTTTTGTAGATAAGCATCTATAAATTAATTTTCAATTTTACTTTATTGTCACTCCTCCTTGATTCGACACTTCATTTCCCGATTTTTCAAAAATTAAATTTATATATCATCTTTTATATACCTAAATTGGAGAGTAACTCCATAGATTTTCAGAATGCACGAGTAAAGACCATTTACAATAAAAAAACTGATAGCAGGATCGTATTCCTCATAAAAAGTAAGTAAAATGTGCTTTGTAAAATTTTGAAAGTTTGAAAATGGGAAAGTTGATACTACGGAGCACTGACACAAAAATATTATACCTTCGAAGACCAGCCATTTATCCAGGCATACTTCAACCGAAATCATTGAGACTTGGCACACACATTGTTTACACTATTGGAGTGATGGCAAAAAATTGATTGAAAAATTTCGAAGACCAGCCTTTTATCCAGGCATACTTCAACCGAAATCATTGAGACTTGGCACACACATTGTTTACACTATTGGAGTGATGGCAAAAAATTGATTGAAAAATTCCCCAATATGAGTGAGCACTAGAGGTAAAAAGGTCTACTCGTATGAAGTCAACTCACTCCATCTGTCTTTCTGTCTGCACCTGCTCTAAATCAATAATAATTGGATATTTTGCCATTTCCTTTTCAGTAATCTATAACGATTCACTTCGACAGGTTCTATAGTGATTTTGGGAAGCCAAGATTAAGCATAGCAGGAATTGTTAGTGCTACAAAAACTCTAACATTGATTTATGCACCATATGTGACATTTGATCTGGACGTTTCAAAACTACGGAGGGCAAACCAGAGGAGATGCTTTATTTTTTATTGAAAATATAATGCCAAAAACTTATGTAGCTTAAGCTATATCGCTTATTTTTATAAATTGTTGAGAATAAAAAATGATAGGTCTCTGAATTTCTATTAGGTAAAAATATTTCTTCCCATTTGCCCAAGTCTGGCCCCGGCCCCTACGTGTCCCGGCCCGGGAATCTAGTTCCCTCTGGCTCCCTCGTGGTTTAGGCCCTGCAATTGTGTCTGTCTATAACTTCGTGCATTGACTTGGAATCTACGGAATGAACAAACAGTAAATGCTAGCCGCCATATTTCATAGATAAACCTTACGCAATAGTTTACAACAAATCTATCCGAAGTAATACCATCAAACTAAAACATTGGGAAGCAAGATACTTTAGATACGAATCGTTACTACAAATTAAGTAGATGCTATCAATTCCTCTACATAATTACAATTGTAAGAGAAATTTTGACTGTTTGCATTATTTCGATCACCCTCAAAATATATTCCACGCGAAATCGTTATTATTAATTAATCTAGGTGAACTGAAGCTGGAAGAAAAAACGTCGGAATTTAAACTAATTTTGCGATGTATGTCCTAAATCAAAAAAAACCAAAAATCCAAAAGTACACAAATCCAAGAATCCAAATATAATATTTCGCGTAACCTAACATATGTAACCTAACAATAATCAAAGTTATTCAATTTTGGATTTTTGTATATTTGAATTTTTGTATATTTGGATTTTTTGACGTTTGGATTTTTTGCTTTTTGATTTAGTATCAACCCCGATTTTGCAAATTATGTTATGATAATATCTAAACAAATTTATACATTTAGAAACTTTAAAAAATTGAACAAAACCGGATAAATGGACAAACAGATCCAACTTTGCTTTATAAAATTCTAAAAAAATAATAAATTAATGTTGGTTTTATAGAGTTATCCAACAACTTATCAAATAAACATTAAATTGAATTATTATTATCCATTATTGGTATATGGAAGTATAAAATATTTCTAGCCCAGTGAAAAGGAATATTTTTCGGTTAACTGACAAGTTTTAGAAATTTTATTAAGCAGCACATACAAGAAGAAAAGTTACCCGGGAAAAGTTATTCAAGTTTGTGGGTGTGAATTTGTTTGCATAGTTTATGATTTTTTAGATTTCATCGGATGAATTATATGCTGAATGGTTTCAAGCTTTGCTCAAATATAAAAATAGTTAAATCTGGAGGTCGACAACGCAGGCATACTACTGCAAGCTAGGTGGACTCTGCAGCAGTTCAAGAGATATACGATTTCATAGTTTATTAATTCAAGAAACACAAGTTTAAATTAACTAATTGTAAGGTATTGCAGACAGTAAGAATCATGTATAACCATAACATCTGTTTGTTGACTTTAGAATGAAAACCGATCTTTCCAACATACCGGCTTAAACATCAAACATGTATATTCCGCCGAACATCCACACTACAAATAAACATACTACATAAAGATAACGTGAAAGTATATAATCACTTTGGTTCTTTCAATATTTCTTAAAAGGAATAGTTATCAGTTGTGCCATGCGTACCTTTTAAAATTAAATAAGGTGATTGAAAGTTGGATCAACCATAACTCAACAGAAATACATCGTTTGACCTTGACGAACTAAAATATATGTATACATACATACCTCAGATTTTGCTTTGAATATTATTATGTAAATGTGTAAACAAAAATCTTGACGAAAATATTTGTAAAAGTACGACGTCATTAGTTTTTCAATTAGGGCTTTGCCAAACAAAAATCTAAAACAGGTCAAAAAGTGAGAGGGAACTGTTATTTTGTCGGAATAGTAGAAAGGTTTTTATATGATACATTCTGCTAAACATTAATGTATAATTCGAATCATACGTTTCTCGCATCTTGATAGTCTTCTCAAATCGATAACTCATAAGTGTTTTTCTTATTTGAACTTACTATTCTGGTGTTGTATTGCATAAACAATTTATCTGTCCTACCCGGCTTTATTATTCGTCCCGCTTCGTGTCAAAGAATTGAATTAAATACAATTTGTGGTTGGGCTTTAACAATAAATCCATCTAATCCATACAATAATTGAAATAGGACTACATGTTGTAAACAAGGTCATCTGCATTTTATTTCTGTAACATGTTCTCGCCAATTACTCCTTTTGTATATAGATAACTTAAGAAAAGCCCCATTCAAAAAGTAAATTAGTTATTCTCTTTAGTAGCCATCTGGCTTTGTACCTAAAAGCGCGCTGTGCCGGCATCCTATTAACAAACGAAGGTTAAAACACTAAGCATTTTAATAATCCTGGTTTTTACTCTTTCGTTTAGACCCAGTAACTTTGCTCTGTTCCGCTTCCTTTCGGGCATAATGAAAAAAGTAAATCGCAGTACAAATTAAATTCTCCTCAAAATGTACGGCATTTATGCTGAGAAATCCGAACTTGTTTTAAAGCGACTAATGTCTTCTTATGAATGAATTTAGATGTATAAATATTGCATTCTGATTTTTGGACTAATTGAATTTCTTTGTATTTTCCAGAAGGATAATCGAAAACCATCTCCTGTAAAAGCTTATATAAGGTACGAAAATATGTTGGCTTTGTGCATAACCTGTATGTGTAACCCGAAGCTTCAGCCGAAGGAAATAGTACATGCCAGCCTTATTGATTGACATACTGTAAATACAACTTCTTTTACCAGATGTTCCTTTTCAAATAAGTTTTGTCAATCTTACTGAATCTCAAAAACAGTTAGTTAGTCATATTCGGATTTGTCACGTATGTAAATAGATTGAAATTGTTATACCTGACACTAAAATTTTTTGACTGTTCAAAGGATGAAATAACAGGTTAAATAATTGACTTGTGTTCTGTTGTAATATGTTCAATGACGTGCAAAATGTGGTATACTGTTCTATCTGTTGAGAAAAATTAAATAACAATCTCAGCTAAAATTAGCAATCAATCATCTTTCTCTATCAGTCTGTCTGCCTTATCGCATATCTGTTTTAAAATTTGAATACCTCTGCTGTGTTTAAACAATGTGGCGTTTTAGTTTTAAACAACAAACCTTAATTTTTTAGTTTAAGTTTTACTAAACTTTTTAGTTTAATTAGTCAAAGTACTGAGAAATTTTTAATAATCGCGTCGATCAAATGAAAATCCTGATATGGCATTGCTCATCGTTTGGATTCCCAATGTTATGCTTTACTTCGAAGGGTTTATCGTCGTCCTCGGGAACTGTGCTACTCTCTTTTGCCCACGTCACTAAATCACCTATGTCACTTTTAATATTTGTCTGCAGAAACTGCATACGATTTCGTTGCAAAAAGTTGTTTAGCTTAACTTTTTTGGTTTCTTTAACCTTGTTGTCGGAAAGTTTGTAAAATGCCACTTTGTGATCCATATGCATAGTAGTACTGAATTGTTTCACTATTCTTTATGTTAACTAACTAACAGTCAATTTCCGTCGCCAGTCGCTTTTCAGTTCGTCTTCGGAAACTTCACCTTCTTCCCACTTATTGCGGCGATTCGCCGACAAAATACTCTGCCATTTTTTACTACTCTCTGCGGTTGACAAAACCCTGGATTGGATATGGATTTGTTAGTCTTAATGCACAGCTTAATGCTCGAAGTAATACTTACACATTCGTTTTAAATACCAAACATGATGAATAATTTAATGGCTAGCATAACCAATATTTTAAGTGGTCTACAAAAAAATGCATAAGAATTTAAATTATGGCGCTTACAGAGGGATATTTAATCACTTTTAATTTTTAATCAGTCTACCTTAAAAAATATTTTTTTTATTTTAGAAAGTTTTGATGATAATAACCAACATAATTGATGATTTTTTAAGGTCGAAAAAATACTTGCTATTATTAAATAATAGTAGTTAATAGTTATTTTTATGAAGTGTTAATTACGATCTATGTCGTAAATCCAAAAATCCAAAGTCCAAAAATCCAAAAGTACAAAAATCCAAGAATCCAAAAATCCAAA
>JAHZMV010001338.1:0-17513 GCA_027743765.1 Coecobrya sp. COE2 | reverse complement strand
GTCCAATGTTTTTTATTGTTAGTAGATGTGTTTCATGAAGTTGAAGTGAAAAAACTAACAACGGGATCTTACTCAACTTGAAGAGCCCTTTCGAATGACGTATCGCACATATCCATCCGCGAGGGGCCCCTATTGTTCCTTTAAGCCAACGTGACCTCTGAATAAGCGAAATTAGTGAATCAGCTACTTATGGAGAGGGAATTTCCGCATGTCGGCAATTAATCTAGTGATGTAATGTAATAGGTTGTCTTATTCCGATGAGCATCATTAAACGATGATTTCAAAAATTGTTCCATTTAATAATGAAATGCAAAAAAAAATCAAAAAGGATGATAAAATCAAAAGGATTAAAGGTTTATATGTACCGTATATTATTTAATCAAAAGTATCACATTGAAAGTACGAGAAATAAATTTAAATGATTCTGAATCCAGTAGGAACTGAACCCCGAGGGATTGTTGAACAGCAACGATTTTGTCAAGTTATATATTAGGTGTACAATAAAAGGTTAAAAATTATTATTATATTGGTAACGTAAAAGACTTGTATGTAGCTTATTATTAGTTGTAGTGTACTAAAAATAAATAAAATAATCAAGGTTTTTTATCTGTGCGAGGATTGTTACAGCTTTTTACAAAATAAGTTTTACATTTTTGATTAAGTCGTACCCTTCAACACGGCGAGACGTTTCATAGCGCCCCGATACAATGGGTGAGGGTCATTCAATCTATTTCTTTCAATATTCACAGCTTTTATATAATTGTCCCCTAAAAATTCCTTTATTGTCGCTGACTTTAGTACTTCCTTCCATTCATCCTCTGTTAGTTTGGCCAGATCATCCGTTGCGGTAACAAGAAATTCCCATTTTTCATAAACGCCCAATGTGGCAGCGTCTTGTGCATATGCGTCCAGTTTCTTTTTCCATTCCATGAAGGCGGAACTATAACCCGGTTGTGTAACAACTACTCTTTCTTGTGACTTTTGAGTGGTTTCCAGCAAGCTCTGAGTTATGTTATCCGTCATTTGGGGAAGAGTTTGTTCGAAATAGCGCGTTTCTTCCACAAGTACATCTTGAGTTTTTTCCGACATTCGCCTAAATGAGCTATCATCAAGTGCGTTGCTTGCAAACCCATACGATTGGGACAAGGAGATGGTTCGCAGTGTTTCTACCGTTTTCACAGTTTGTTCTTCCTCCGTCAATTGGTCTCCAAAGCTCATTTCAACATCATCAATTCCACCACCTTCCGTTTCTAAGTAATCAAAAGCAGCGCAGCTATCCATCATCTTCTGGTTCCCTGCAACCTTATTTATCACCAGCAGATCCATTGTAACATGGCATTCCGGGGGCGGGTTCATTTCCTCTTCTCCGTCGGGAAAAGTCTCTTGGTTCGTAAGGATATCTCTGGGATTATTTTTTTCTATCACATGACTTTTATTGGCACTAATTGATGTTCCTAGGGATTGTTTGGGGGTTTCTTCGACCATTACATCTGGAAAATTGCGCGGTGGAGGAGTTGAAAACAGTTCTTCGGATCCTGATGGTGATGCTATTTGTATAACTGGAGAAGCATCTTGTTTCCTAGATTCTGCTGTGATAGCCACCTCGCCTTGTACCGGTGCGATGGGCGACAACGCCACTGAAGTCCAGTGCATGTTATCTGTTGTTGTAGCCGCTTCATTTTCTACGGGAATGATTGGTGACAATGCTGGCGTCGGAACGGGTGGGTCACTGTCTGTTATTGTTGTCACTTCCGCTTTATTTTCAAATGGTACGATTGGCGACAATTCTGGTGTATGAAAGCGTGGTGAGCACTCATTATCACAACCAATGTCTTTTGTTGTAGTCGCTTCCGCCTTATTTTCTACGGGCACGGTGAGTGATGCCGTTGGTGTCGGAGTACGTGGAGCGCAAACTTTACCGCTGTCTGCTGCTGTAGTTTTATCATCTACCGGTCCCTTTGGAAGAAAAGTTGATGTGTGAACTTCTGGAGCACTTTCTTTACTAATGTCTGCATCTGCTGTAGTATTCGCTACCAGACTCATCTTCTTTGGGGTCACAGTGACTATTGGTGAAGTTCCAAAACTAACACAATTGATGTTTGGTGGTTTTACATTCTCAAGATGAGTATAGAATAGAATGGGCGATGTCATCATGCTTGCGTCCATGACCTCTTTGCCATCATTTGCGAAAGTACAATTAATTCCAATTTCTCGCGTCAATATTGGAGACGTCTGAACCAAGGCTTCATTCATAGTTTTTGTCGGTGATATTGGTCTATTAACGAAGCCTGTCTGGGGAACAACGGCATCGATTTTATATCTCTTAGGGCTTTTGGCGCTTCCAAATTTTCCAAATGACAGTTTCTCCACTGGCTGTTCCTTTTGTCGCTGTCGGTTCTTCCCCATTCTTGTACTCCCTGAGGACTTTCCATGTCCAAAAGGATCTCGAAACTGTTGAGGGTGTGTTGCCCCGAAATACAACTGAGTTCCCCCTGCATTGCCTCCATTAGGTGAAGTGGGGACGATTTCATTGGCAGTTCTTTGAAACACAGACATGTCGATAGGCCCAACGATGGTTTTATTTGTTCCGCCGTCTGAATAGTTTCCTTTTTGGTGGTTTCTGTTACCAACTCCTTCTACGACGGATGTCATGCTTGTATCAAACATTGTAACTCCAAAACTCTCTCCAGGGTTTGAATTTGAATGGATTTCGGGAACAGCCTCATACACAGGCATGTCTGTAGTTCCATCGCTAGTTTTGTACATACAGTGACTACTGTAACCTTCGCGAGGTGTGTGGAGGCTTAAGTTCATCTCATTTGTACTAACTCCGAGCATTCCACCAGTACTTGAGACACCGTCCATTGGACCACTGTGGTAAACTGACATATCAGGGGCTCCAACGCCGCTTTTATTTTCATCCCATCGTACTGCCTCTTTCTCGTGATTCCCATCGTCCTCCTGAAGTATGGCCGCACTAATGTTCATGTCACGCACACTAGTTCCACAATATTCGCCAGGGTTTGAAAAAATTCCACTGCTTGGGACGCCTTGGTGCTCTGATACGATAAGGTATCCAACGCTAGCTTGATTTCTGTCCTCCTCGGGTTCGTGTTCTTTCTCATGGCTTCCATCGTCATCTTCTATCAAACTGATACTCATATCCATATCATCACAAATCGTTTGATTTAACTCCGCTATCTGTGATTGCGAGTCCTCCGTGGAAGAATTTGGAATTTCAAATTCCCTACAAATCAATGTCAAATATAAATCATATTTTTAATACAATAAGTTAATTATATCATCACCTCAAGCTCAACAGTAAAACAGCAAATACAGTAACACGTACTTGACATGATTTGTTTGACTAAAGCTGACGCGACGGCTACTAACTGGTCCCGTCAAATTCCGAGTAGGCCCACCTCCACTTTCCAGGATTGCCTCTTCAGAACCTGCATCATATCTGGTTTTTAGAATCTACAAACAACAGAACAAAGCCAATTACTTAATAATCGTAGCACATTAATTACTTTCTTTTGTCTTGGTCTACCCAGTAAACTTCACCCAGTCAAATTTTCCAATCAGTTTTTTCTGTACACAAAATCCTCTTCCACGTTTCACCAGTGTTTTAAATATAATAATTATTTTAACGCTGTCCTTACCGAGCTCCTTCTCGCCTTTCTCGAATCCATTTTAAGTCCCACCACCGGGGTTGGAAGGTCCCAACGGTTGGGACCCAACCTTAAAAAAACGCCTGCCGAAACCAAATCACAAGATGCACAATTAATTTTACCAGGTGTCAAGTGACAAGTCCCAAAAGTCAAGGTACAAGAATTCTTTAAATTCACTTACCTAAAAAGTACAGGTTGACCAAGCTAATTAATGAGTAAAATTAAGCAGATAATTAGAACGATCTTAACTTTTACAAAATGAAGAAAAAAAGCACTTGAGTGAACAGTGTGACAGGAAAGGACCAAATCCTTGGCTCATTTGTTTGTTTTGATTTGTTTGATCTCTGCTGCTGCCTTTGTTGCTGTTTTGTTGCTGTTTGGGTGCATCAAATTTGGGCATGATTTCTGCACAGGGGCAACCGGCAGCACTTTGATGCTCACTGCTCTCAGGAGTTCACTTTGCTTAGGTGTGTAGAATTGAGTAGTTTTTTGGAAACAAATTCCATTGTAAGATTGTATTTGGAATGTATTGGAAAGTTACGTGCAGTTTAACGTAGATTCACTGAAAAATACGAGGAAAATTCACCAGAAAATGGGGGTTTTAAAAGAGCATCTCACTGTGCCCCAAAAGCCATATAAAATGGATGAAATGAAAAGGTCATCTCAAAAGTTTTTAGCCAAAACCGTTGATTTGCCATGTAGTCCCCATGTTGCAGAATTTAGAAAAATGATCCCCTACTCACCTCCTCACCCCAATCGAGATGCTATTAAAATGATTAGTCAAAGTATATGGATGAATTTTAACAAGTTATTCAGTTAAACTCAAGAGTGGTGAAATTTTTAAAAACATTTTTATTATATCTGCAGCTATGTTAAAAGTTGGATAGGTACTAGTAATTAAATATGTACAAGAATTTATTGCATAACACTAATGCGAACATATACATATGAAATAAAGTAAACACTAATTTCCTATTGGATTTAGTTACATTAATGCTCACAAGACATAAAAAATAGTTGAATATATTTCCGAAATCTTAACTGATCATAATTAAACATTAATAGTACACTGTTTTAAAGAGGTTTTTAATTTGTAAAAGACAACTTTGTTTATACTGCGTAAAGCTAATTTACCGAAATGCTAATACAACAATTTATTGAAAATGCGGAAATCGTATTGACTTGATAACACACGGTGAGTTGGTATAATAAATTGCGGTTATGAATTATGATTTTAACTTTAATTGGTCCACTGGTCACATTATGTTTTAAGGTCATGATGTACCTAGTGAACCTGAAACGAAATTTTTTTTAAAAAATTTAAAAGTATACCTTAACGTTGGTGCATTTGATAAGAAAAAATATTTACGAATAGAATTCACAGAAAACTTTAAAGCAACAAGATGCGAAAATGATTCTTCTTAAAGGTATAATGGAAAGTATGCTAATCTAAAAATGGGTCTTTTACATACTTCAAATAAAAGCTATAATTAAAATATTACATTACAATTAAAATTAGTTATATTAACATCATTGGTATTTTTTTGGTTCGTGGCGAAATGCGAAGAGTATATACAACTGAAAGAAAACTGGCAGGTAATCATTTAATCATTACTGGAATGCAAAGTGAGAGCCAGTATCAATATCTAGTATTGTTTTAATATTTTAATAGTATACAGTAAAAGTTGCAACCTTCAACAATTATCCATAAACATTAACAGTTTGTCATCATTAAACATGTTAAACAATGGCTGCGATTTAAAAGTAGGTTTCCGTGTTCCAAAAACTCCAAAAAATATTCTTTCGTTTTAGCTTGCATATTACCTTCCTAAACTCTTACACCTACATACACTCTAAATAGCTACAAATATAATAGAAAATCATTAGTTGATTTTATGATTTACAATTCAGAAATAGTGGTCGGTTGCATTTAATTCTTTTGAAAATTTAAATCCAGTACACACAGAGTCTTTCAACAAGTTGAAACTTGAAGGTACTTTGGTTTGGTACAAGCTCTGCCACACTCTGACTAAACACTATACAAAATATTTAACTAAACAACCTAGCAAGTACTTAATTGTGAGTAAAAACAGTAAATATTTGCAAATAAACAAAAAATGTGATTATGCACTGATTTAACTATGCAAAAAATGTTGATAATTTTGATTTTCCATCCGCTGGACACTTAAAAGAGAATATTCTCGTGCTGATCAAATAAGCTCAAATGTTCAGTAACAACAATCAAGTCCTCGATGATGAAGAAAGCGCCTTAATGTATATGAAATTAACTGCCTTACATTATACAAAGACGAGTTGGGTATGCTGTACTAGCGAACCCGATTGAAACAACGATTGGCACGGCTAGAAGTGATGAAATGGCGATTTTTGTGTTTGGTGGAAAGGATTGTTACAGAATGGAAAGGTTGACGTTATTTCGTAAATTAAATTTTGAGATTCGCTCAGGTAGCAGCCGCTGTTGGGATCAAAGTGGCAGCCTCGGGTTCACCGTTTTGTGTCTTGTCAGGTAAGGTCTCACTTCCGTTTCCGTTGATATTCAGAACTGAAATAGGGCCATCAAGCATATTTTCCCCAGAGGTGTTACGAGACCTTTCAGGTGAAGTGAAACGGAATTTTTCTGCTAAATAACCTGGAACTGGTGGTTTGGGCCTGTGTGTGTCCACGGCTTCAATGGGAATCTTCACGTACTCAACACGACATCCGTAAGCGACTGGGGTCAACTTAATCACCGTGTGTAACGGCACTTGTAAATATGGCAGCTCATCTAAATAGAAATACAAGGTCATTAATAATTCATTCATTCATTTAAGTCACGACCATGTAATTTTATTTTGATTTGGTATGATTGTAAACCTGATGGCTTATCAAGAAAATATGCCAACAAACACCGGAGAACCGCTTGATGACCAATGACAAGCACGTTTTCTGGAAATTAAAATTAGGATTAATTTATTTGCCTAGTCAATTTACTTAAATTAGTAGTACATTTTAACGTAAAAAGGTTTTGTGAAAATAATGAAAATATAAACCACACACACATTAACTAACTAATGATCATCGTAAAACGTTGCTAAAATGCGTAACGTATGCTTACAGCAACTTCGCCTCCATTCTCAATCCAGTTATACACGTCATCCAAAGCTTCTAGTGCGCATTTGCTCCTAATTGCCATCGCTTCTTTGTTATCCATACGGAAGAAATCATGATTCTTGTAAGCACTCGTTGCTTGCCGTCGGTATTCTCCCAAGTTGAAAACTAAATTCAACAAACATCACATTACAATAAAATCATCCATTTAGCCAGAGTCATTTTCCACCGGTTATGGAAAGAGTTACCTCTTGTATTGATGCCTATCCAGTTCAGGTACCGAGAAAGTTTCTTTGCAATGTAGGTCTTGCCACGTGCTGGCAATCCCACCATTGCAATAATGTGCGGCGTATTCACATAATTCGCTCTTTCCCCTGTGAAAGCGCAAACAAGAAAAACCAATTTAGAAAAACTGAAATACACAAATACTATTTTCGAACTTTACATTTCACGTTTTTATATCATGCTTTATAGATTTTGGCGCTAACCATGAGACAATGAAACCTTTCTCTGAAAACACAATGACCTTCTACGTAGCATTTCTCTTAGCTATATAACAAGTAATTAATAGTATAATTTTATATCAGAATAAATTCTTTGTTTCATTCAATTAAGACAATATTCAATTTGCCAATCTTTCCGATTTGGAAACTGCTATAACATTCGCGTGCACAACCACGTCCATTCCAGTTAGTATACCAGGAACGACTAGAAGCGCATCATACATAAATATGCATCCTTCCACTTGGTTTTTCCTACTTTGTTGTCTTTCTAAACATACATACATCTTTGAAACCCATAATTATTCTCACAATATGCATGCAGCTCATATATATGCGTAACACATCGTCATCATCATATCAATGCCACAAATTACCAGTGCCAGTACAGCAAAACAATATATCACACATTTACATCATGCTCATATTTTTGCATACATAAATAACAAATCTATACACAACATCCCACCACATTAGTAACGATTCACACTTACTTTCCAATTCAATTCAGAAAAGTATTCCGTGTTTGCTTTCGCTTTTATGCATTCCATGTGAATACGGCAAAGCTAAAGTAATGTATGTAATGGAAAGGAAAAAAAGATGAAAGGAAATCGTGGTTCAAAAGCCTTCAGCTTTCATGTGTGTATGCACGTAAAAATGAGTGTGAAAAGAAGGACAGACATAAATCTCTTGTTCCATTTCCATACTAATCATGAATTCATGAACGTAACAGCATACGCTGCTGAACTAAATATAAAACTTACTCCATCCATTTCTTTTATTTGTAAAAATAAGCTCTTTCCACAAAAGCGTACTTAAGTGTTGCCAATTGGCAGCCTATATATTGCATATTAAAACATGGTTTCTGTTTGTTTGCTTGGTTGAAGGAGGGTTCAGATGACGTTGATGCTAATTTATGTTATGCACAAACAAGGACAATTGGAAGCCTACCGTTTTAAAAGAAAAACGGTTTGTACCAGAGTGATATGATAGAAACATTTTGTCAGTATCTCTGCTATGTACAAACAATTATTGCAATGCAAATTTTTATCTTTGCTGCTTCCTACTTCAGTTGAGAACACGCACACACAAATAACATTGGAAGTTGACTCCGGCAAGAATTATCTGACGCGGTAAACAGCGGAGAACCATGGCATGCATAATATATCACGGCGCAAAATATTTTAAATTTGACTGTCATTCTGTTTGAAGAAGATTTTCACCTTCAACTCTACTGCAAACAACCAGATAAACAGTGCTATCAGTCGGTGAACACGTTTTTTCGCAAACTTTCCGCTAATGTAATCTCTGCTATTGCATGCATGCTGTGTTTGCTAAAAGCTTTGGTTTTTTCAGTATCTCATGATCCTACTTTAAACCGACTTTGGGAATCTTACTATTTTATGGGATATCAGGTGCCTACCCATTCATGCAAGCAATACGATATAGTTGTGCAGAAGATGAAAACGCGAACAATAAAAATACATATATTTCATTTTACAACTTTAACCGTGGCAATGTCTGAACATAAGTATATAGATGAGCCATCCGCCGCGGACGGTCCGGCGGCGGCGGAGAAGCAATCTATAATATACCAGTGATCTTTCTTATATACAGCAAAAATAATCCTCAATTTACTCTCAGCCATCTAATTAATAACAATAGTATCGTAAATCATATTCCAGGGTGGACAAAACCCGACAAAAATAAGTGGCTTGGCTTAGGTATTCCGTATTTCATTTTTATCCTACTTTATTAAATCCCTTGTGTAAGTCATAAATCTTTTCTCAGCCTTTCACAATTTCCTTTAGGCTCGCAATTTCACAATTTCCTTACACCTACTCGTGGTGACTGGTGTAACGAAGAAGAAGCCACGTACTTCAATACATATATGCTAGGCTTTACCCAATAAGCAAAATTGTTCATATTTTGTACAGAATCCGTACATGTTTTTCGTAACGAAAGCCTTATATGAATGCACCACTTTTATTCATGAATATCGCACTGGTCTGTCAGTAGCGATTATGTACGGAAAAATATTCACGAAACCTGAAGCGCTGAAACCGTGCATATAAAGCTGTACTAAATCGATACATANTATTATAGCAGTTAGTGAACAGCAGCGAAGGCGTGCTTGAGAAAACTTTCCCCCTTTCACCTTCTTACCTAACCTTCCAAGACTAGTGTGTTTAAGAGATTGACACATCCATATCAGCAAGTATCATGTATGTACTACATATTTTGTTAGTTTGTGGTTTATCCTTACGTGACTATCTTATGTAAACAAAACAATTTGTCATAAATGCATATGTATATTATAGATCCACTTTCTCTATCAGTGACTTTGTAAAGCTCTACACACTTGATAGATACCTATGTGGAGATCTATACCTAAAGCCAATATCTATCATAAATACACCTATAATATATACTGCTTTTGGAGTTTTTATACAATGAAGTCTAAATCTTGCCGGATCAGTTAAAGGAAAAGTTATAAGAATTTCAATAAAAATATGAGTAAAATGTTCGATTTATAATGCAAGTGCACAATGTTCATAACACCATGACTAGAATGAAAAGAACTATGAGAAGACTACTAGCATGAAACAATATAGCCACTAGAACACAGGTATGCTTTCTCCGTTAATAGGCAATAATAAGAAACACTTATGGGTATGATTAAACATGTTAAATTAGAACCGTGCACCACGCAAAGCATGTTCTGCGGGAGATTTTAGCACCCTCGTAAGTTTATGAAAATTACGTGTTTGACATTCTCTTCCCACATTAGTTTTGAGTATTTACGCATTATGACAAACTTGTGGCCTTCCTTTAAAAACATTAAATTCCGTGGCGTGCATTGATAAACTCACTAATAACATTTGATATATAAGGGACTACACTAGAATGTAGTAATAACCAACTGAACAACGGACACTTACCTGTCAATGCCGAATTATAAATATCATCTTAGAAAGAAAGAATAATTCTTACATAATACTTTATTTTGCAAATGAAAGACTAACCAGGAACGGAGAATGAGTAGCGACGACCAAGAACTCCCATCCTTTCATGAAGATTGGTATTTTATCTCTAAAACACGTACATAAATGAGTGGAAATACCAAACAAAGCCTATCTTGTAGAGCACAAAATTCTGCATCTACGGATATGTTGACTGTTATATTGTATCAATTTTCGCCAAAGATATCGCTGTTGAAAGTCTGGCAATTAGTTTCAAAAACTACTACGTATATAAGAGACTACACTAGAATGTAGTAATAACCAACTAACGGACGCTTACCTGTCAATGCCGAATTATGAATATCATCTTAGAAAGAAAGAATAATTTTTACATAATACTTTATTTTGCAAATGAAAGACTAACCAGGAACGGAGAATGAGTAGCGACGACCAAGAACTCCCATCCTTTTCTGCTGAGCCAGCGTGACTTTTTGCGCTTAAGAAAACCACTTCCACCCACAATATTTTAACACAATACTTCAAACTTCTATTTCTGGATTCTCTGACTACTCATTAATCCTTCAAATCCATGTAAAGTTTTTTTACTACCTTCTAAAGTCAAATATGAGAAAGCTTTCACTGTCACGAATTTACATTATGGTTATTTTTAATGTTTCTATAAAGCAAGTCCTCGACTCAATGCTCTTTGTTTTTTCCTCTGTCAAAGTACAGGGAGATGAATGATGATGTCTTCTCTGTCGCACAACGTCTTTACTTGAGTGGTTTTACTAAATTCGTGCCTAATGCTTCCACAAATATTAGATACACTTACAAAGCAAACACAACGTCATCACAATATTTTAACACAATACTTCAAACTTCTATTTCTGGACTCTCTGAATGCTCATTAATCCTTCAAATCCATGTAAAGTTTTTTTTACTACCTTCTAAAGTCAAATATGAGAAAGCTTTCACTGTCACGAATTTACATTATGATTATTTTTAATGTTTCTATAAAGCACGTCCTCGACTCAATGCTCTTTGTTTTTTTCCTCTGACAAAGCACAGGGAGATGAATGATGATGACTTCTCTGTCGCACAACGTCTTTACTTGAGTGGTTTTACTAAATTCGTGCCTAATGCTTCCACAAATATTAGATACACTTACAAAGCAAACACAACGTCAAACGTGTTTTATATAGTTCATTCAGTTCACTTATAAATTACATGCGAGTACGCAAAAGTAAGATCAATTTAGTGTTTTACTATCACACCATACGAATCACTTCTTTTCTATCATCACCGCCACCGCAACCTTCGAATCGAACGACGTTGCTTGGATGATAATGATAAACGATGTATGCATTCACGCAGAATGAAAAAGTTGATGAAACAAGTAAACAGTTCCAAACAAATTTCGTGTATATAATCACATCATCATCAGTCAGTAGTAGTATTGGGAAAGAATGTTTTTCGTTTCGTGAAGTCTGACTTGACTGAAAAAAGTAGTGACGACGACTATCAAAGATGAAAAGGCCAAAAAAATTGCCGTTGTAATGAAAGCTATATCTGGTATATTATGGCCTACATGACATAATGCACATAAACCACTCTCCTTCTATTACTACCTATTTTCAATGCCTATTTCCCCTTTTTTCACTTTGCACACACCACCAACAGAATTAGTAGATCAAATTCATGAAAAAAAAAGAATAGTGTGCAAAGCAAAGTTAGGAATGTATATTACAGAGAATATTATAGGGTATTACCATGTACTTATATTTTTTTGTAATAATAGATTGTCTACGTGTATGTAGTTTTCATACAGAATATAAGAATCAGCAGATTTCCTTTTGTAATTGGGATATAGTTATATTCAAAGGGAGAAACACAATACATGAAAATGAAAGACGGAAAAAGAAAGAAAGCACATGTACTTTTGCGATATAGTTCTGAATAATGTACACAGTCTGTTTGTATTTTTTTCTGCAATGCCAAGCATTGAAAAAAATGACTCGACGAGTGTTTTTCTCTAATAATTCCTTCTAAACTGTCTATCTATATACACGTTGAACTGATGACTATGTTCGTGTTAACTTATAAACTTAATGTAAATAGAATGTGTCTGTGTGCTTGTCTCCCACTTGTTATTTTCGTAATGGGACTCTTTTCTAGCTTTTTTTATTGCATATGATCAGGCCACCACCAACCAATAATGCGGTATGTGTATTTATTCATATGAAAATACGAATAAACATACGAGTATGAGAAATTTGGCTGGAAAAAATGATCTGCTTTTTTGCAATATACTACGAAACTAAATTATTTTCATGTACGGAGATGTATAGCTCTAGTACACCGAAAATGCCCGAACCGAGACAGACCCACCACGACACGGCACACGAAAAGAAAGTAAAAATCTACTACTGACTGACTGACGATTGTATCGCTCTGCTGCTGCTTTGCCCCGTGTTTTAAATAGACAATGCAACTGTCGCTCTCTCTCCTCTCTGTTATGTAGACTTGGATATAGTTGGATTGCGTGACTTGACTACTTGACCTTACTCACATGCATTATTCCAAAGATTTTTGACAAGTTGGACTCAAAACAAGTTATTAGTACAAATCGTCATCGTCAAAAATTCGTTCATTTTAACGTATCTTGGAAAAATACACGAGGAAGCAAAGCAACTAAAGAGGATCTCTATCCAATCTGATTCTTTTTAATTGTCTTTTATATTCAATGTACCTGTCTTGAAATTAGAAAATAGTTTGCTTTTATGAGAGAATTGAGTTTAATGATAATATTATGGCTATGACTGTACACAATAATGTGTATTACACATTAATATTGATATGAGGAAAAGTAGTACGTCATTTAGGTAGTTAGTGTGCAATGAAGTTGTTTGTTGGAAGAACTGAGTCAAGCTAGTCAAGGTACACGAAAAGCTGTTGCTTTTATTTATTGAGAATGAAATGCGTAAAAAATCTCAAAGAGTCACAAGTTCTGAATTAAATGTATAGGCAGGAAAACAACACGTGATGCTGTTATGTAACTAACATTCTTATTTTTCATCTTTAGGTCAAATTCTTAATCAAAAATCTGCACAGTTTAGACCTAGTGTACCCAACTTTCTCTCGATGGGTAAAGCTAACAACGCTACGACTCGTTATTTGTATGATGACCAACCAGACCAGACCAGACAACTGATGCTTGCACTAAGGAAAGTCATATTTTAGGTTCAACGTAATCACCAATCATTCCACCAACACGTATGCAGTGAATGAGCGGGTGCTTATCTACTTATTCATTATATTTCATTTTGGTGGGGACATATCAGTTCAGTAAATGTTGCTGCAGCAAATTCCCTAAACTGGGTGTTACATTTCATATTATGCTCATGCCTAACAGTTCACTATCTCATAATATGTGGATCCTACAACGGAAATAAGACTGTCCACTTTTGCATGTCTATTCTTAAATCTTCCCAGTAGCAAGTCACTTTTGACAAGTCACATTTCACCAATATGCAAGGTTTTCGTTTTCGAATGAGCATTAGAAATGCAGCCAGACAAAACTAGAAAATAAATTCACACCGAAATGCTTTAATTAAAATATGCACTTGTGTGCATTTTTATAGTTAGCAAGCAGCAGCATAAAAATATTGCCTACAATACTAATCACAATTATAATGAAACATCGTAATCAATAGACCTTGTACAGTGCAGTCTTGAATCAAACGAATCGTGAGACGCATTCCTTTAGCACCCGTTTAAATACAGCCTTGTGCTTGTGGAAGTTGACACTTGAGGTGAACTCTCATGAATATTTTTATATTTGCACACAAAGAGAATTTGTAGTGTGTTGTGTGTAATATTGAGGAGAAAGATTTGTACATATTCCGAATTGAATGATGAATGAAAATCAGAAACACCAACATGGAAACCTTGTCTCAATGCACGTGATAATACATACTTTTATCTTTTGGAAAATAGAAAAAGGAAGCGTAGGAAGTGTAATACCTCGATTCAGCTACAAATATCACTGCAAAATCACATGAACCTCGGACCAAATAACCCCTACACAATATATACATGATTGTATAGCAGCAATACCAAAATGTTCACAGAGACTTATCCCTATGTTTTAATAGATGCTACAGAATGATATGAAATTCTAAAACCGATTACTGTAAACCTGTTTTATATACATATATGGATGTATTATGTATATGATATTGTAAAAATCACTGGTTTTCTCTGGCACTTGTAATTCATATAACACTAATCCCACTGACTAAACGATTTTTCTCATAACGTTCATCATTTTCCATATGAATGGAAATTAATTTTTTGTAAGTATTGTTTTATGGGTGTATATGATATGGAACTCATTATGTGGCTATAAGTATATTACCGATGATGGGGAACCGATTTAACACGTTACATTTTTTCTAGTCTTTATACAATAGCTTACATAATTAGACTAATCACTAATAATCATCGTTACGCAATAAAATAAATTTTATGAGAGAATGCTTACCAATGGAATTGCTCCTTCCACAAAGTTGAACATGGCGTGATCTGTAACAGCAAATGTGAATTGGCGGATTGCTCGGAAAACTCGGAGGAAATGCATTTGTAGTTGTCACAATTGCCGGAGACATGTCACCTTGATTTTCATCATCACTTTCTCTGTTGCTCCCATCCTCTGCTTTTCTTTTGCTAACATCCAACTTCATCTTGTTTGAAGCCATTGTCACTAGCACCGCGTGTTCCCGTCCGTTGCGTTCTGTCTGAGTTACGCTTTTATTACAGAGTTACTAACTTTATGGCGGAACACCAAGGAAAAGTACGTATCTGTTTCCACAAGCGTCAATAATGGTCTTTTCATAAGCGTTTAGTAATAATGGCACATCAAATCTTCCTTAAGGCTCCCTAAAAATGAGAATGTTTACGAAACCTGAAATTAATTAACAAAAAACAATAATAAGCAATATGCGCTGTCTAACCCATGACTTGCACTTCATACACATTAATTATGGTCCAGTCATTGATTTTTTCCCAAATTCGTAATGAAGTTTCGACTTCAATTTTATGTTTTCCAGTTTGACCTTTAACTTGAATTTTACATGGCATAAATATAATAAATATGCTAACGCGTAGACTAATAGTAAAATAAATGAAAACATCCATGCCACATGTAGTTACGCTATTAACGGTCTCAAGGACATGCTTTTAAAAACATGAATGAATCATATGCAAAAAACTAAGGATGACGAGTGACATGTATCCAGTGCCCAATTAAACTTAAGTGCATATTAAAAAAGTGACATGATGCTTGCCCACATCACTAAATCAGCTTTTTTACTTTACATACAGCATTACACAGAAATATTCTGTTCACTGTTCACACATTTAACTTAGTTTTAACTCGGTCAAACGTAAAGAGTAAGACGCAAAACAAATTCATAAATTATTCGTTTAGTTTTAATCATGTAGATAATGTGGTCGTTCTGTTTACGGTTAAGCTGCCGCCATCCTGACTTTGTTAAAAATGACGAGAGACAATTTCTGTTTCACGACTAGTTAGTATCGTTTCATTGTGCCGTAAGAAGGCGCAAGTTTGCCTGTTCCATGTCCATGACACGGCTTTTCTCAAAAGCAACAAACATGGGCGTTAATTAAAGTTATTTCAGCAGTTCACATTCTTGTAATTAAAACTTGAACCGTAATATTTTAATAATATGAATATTTGACGTAACCTTTCATTGTAGTTGCATTTTTATTGTCAATAAAATGTTTTATGAATTTGCATGCAGAAATAGAAGCCAAGGCTTGCTTTGATTTATTAGCTTGGGACATTGTATTTGGAAGGCCAGCAAGAACAACTGAGCAGCCCATACTTGATCATTCTAAAAATATATTTTTTCTAAACGTGTTTCCAATTCTGGAAGTGCAAGTGTTTCAGGGATAAGCTATCTTGACGCTATTCTACGTGCATTCTTTTAGTATAATTGGATATAGGCAATCGGTTTTAGTTTTGAGGAGCCTGTACTAGATTGCCTTGACGAGAGTCAGTAGGGCTTGCAGGTGAGTATGAGGATGTGGCATTACTAACAAGCAAGCATAAAAGAAATGGAAGGTCAGTGTCAATTCAATGTCGACAAATCATGTAGCCCGTAGCCACTAGCCACACACGACGTATCTGGTTTCATTATCCTTAGCTACTGAATTAATATTTTCCCAAAGGAAAAATGGAAAATAAGATAAAAATGCAAACCTTTTATGAAGTAAAATCTTGTCGCAATTCTTCTTTAAAAATCTTGCAGATAATTTGCTATTAATTGGAAATCCTTCAGTTATGTGTAAATGTATTTATAACATGACATAATGCATAATGTCAAGATAAGAATGCATGTGTTCATCCCAACAGTTTGCAATTTTGCATGCATAGAGCATGCATGATCATTACCAGAACAAAGGAAAAGGATGAGCCATATAGGTACATGTTATACATGAGCATATTAAGGCAGATGACAGATATGTATTGTAAAGTGGAAAATTTTAATAATCTACCGACAGATCATGAAGGTAACTTTGGTGTGGTAGCTGAGCTATATGCGCACACTGTGACACTATTACACCCATGCAATTGAGTACTTACAATTAGATTGAACAATGACACAACACAGAGCACTGTGACGAATCGACAACAATCAATCCATAATAATATTGCGTGATTCTTGATACTAAGAAGCCGCCGTTGAGCACAAAAATGAAATATGATGCGCGATGTCCTCTCAGATAATATTGTCACTATATATAGTAGTGTACTATATCCTCATATAACTTGATTAGATTAGCTGTTTAGATCAATTAAAGTAAAGTAAACAAACTCCAGCCCACGCCATGTGCATGAATACAATACACATGAACTCAAATTGCACACGCGCGGCTCACGATAGTAATTCTAATGGCTTTTTAAGTATAAAAATGTGATTTACACGGCCCATTAACGAGCCTCGTGCACATCATCAAAAATAATATTATTATGATCTTCCTTATCGGCAAATTCTGGAAATTTTAGTACATGTGCTTTTGTATAGCTACTTCTGACTCTGTGAACTACAAAATTGTACATTGATTATTTTTAACATTATAAAGTCTACTCACCTATTGTTCGCTTTAATATGTCTGGGAAGTGACAGCAGGTCACAAAATGAGTACAGAAATTCACCGGTAAAATTTTCTACAGCTGACCTTATATAAAC
>JAHZMV010001337.1:8099-42102 GCA_027743765.1 Coecobrya sp. COE2 | reverse complement strand
GTGCATGCATGTTATCTCTTAAGATTTAATTTTCTTAATAGGTATATTTAATTGTGCACTTTGTCCGTTAGCTAAAGACCTAAAAAGACATCGATAATGATAAATGGCATTTAAAAAAAAAGTTTTTTGGATACAGCATCCCACGCTTTTATGGCTTTTGCATTAGAATTTAGATTTAAAATTCGCTTTTGCTCATCTTAATAAAGCTTTATGATGATATGAATACTAATTATTGGTTTTGATCTATCCATTCTTTAGGAGATGTATGAGGAGCACTATGATGAGAGTGTGGATGTGTATGCATTTGGAATGTGTATGCTGGAGATGGCCACCTCGGAATATCCGTATTCCGAGTGCACTGGCCCGGCACAGATTTACAAGAAAGTAGTATCGGTAAGTAGTACATGTTTTGTTTCATTCTAATTGTGAGTAATAAACTACAAATTCCTAATTCGTGACATTCTTGTGTTTTAACCAGGGTGTGCGTCCTAATAGTTTTGAAAAGATTGAGACTGTTGACATTAAGGAAATTATTGATCAGTGTATCCGACTCAACAAGGAGGAGCGTCCTGGTGTAAAAGACTTACTTACTCATGAATTCTTTGCGGAAGACCCCGGATTGAAGATTGAGCTTGTCAGTAAAGGAGATGAAAAGGCTGATGCGAACAAGGTGGAATTCCGCCTTCGTGTGGTAGACCCCAAAAAGAGAAGCAACAAGTACAGAGAAAACGAAGCCATTCAGTTTGAATTCGATATTGATCGTGACATTGTGGAGGAAGTTGCCCAAGACATGGTGAGATAACCACAGCTAAGCAAAAATAAGGGGAACATGTGTCATTGCTCATCAAGGGTTCCTTTTTAAAATATATTTCCATCTTTTTTCCTTTGCTTCTTTTCCAGGCCAAGAACGGACTTCTTGTCGAGGAGGATACGAAACTTGTGGCAAAGTTACTGAAAACGCAAGTTATGGCCTTGATACGGGATAGAGATGAGCGAAGAAAAGCCCAAATGCTGACGAGTGAGTACTCTCATCATCACCAGCATAATAATATTTCTACCTCCGTTGCCACAAGTAGTATTGACATTAGTACTAACCAAGAAAAATTAGTAGAGATGAGACATGAACTTGAGTTACAACTTCCAAATTTCTCGTCCCCTCCGTCGTTAGTACACAACCACCAAGGGCAAACCGTTTCCTCTTCTAATACGAATAACATGACGTACAACCATGATAGTTCAAATGGTCAGCAAAATAATCAGACACCTTTTTTCAAATAACAAAAAAGTCTATTTATTTATTTCTTTCGTTTGGTAAAATCTCTCTTTCTATATCAACTTTTCTAGTTTTAATTTTTCATCTATTGTAGCATATCATTTTCAATCTCGATATCTTGCATGTCCTCTGAAATATTACAAAGTCAATCGACATGCTTATTTAGTTACTATATTTAGGCATGTTGGCTAATATTAGAGAGGAAGTCTGGAATATTATATTTGCAGTTTATTTTATATTAATTATCACTTGAAATCTGTAAACCTAAATGTATAGTAATGCCCTTCTATTTTCTATACTTCTTTACAATATTATAAACTCTACACTACGTTTTATTTATTTCCTTACATTTTCTGACTGTAGTATACATATTATGGGATGGGTTTATGGGTTGTGGTTGTGCTAATTATTATGGTAAATTACTTGTAATATGGTGATTGGTGGTAAATAGTTTTCGTTGGTGGAAGTAGATTCTTGAATAATATGTTTTGAATGAGTGCTCTAAACATTTCTTCATTTTCAACAGATCTCCAACTTGATTCTGGTTACGTGACGATGCAAACTGGCGATCATCAGCATTTGATTCAGGGCCAGGCAATATATTTGCAGCCTCAGGTATGGTTAACAAGAAAAAAATTCCCAAACTTGAACTTGATATTATTATGATCAACAAAATCATCGAGAACATCGTATATATTATCATGTGATGGCTGTCATAAATATAAGTTTTCTACGCGTATTATTATATAATGCAATAATTTTGAATATATGCATTTAAATGATTGATTAATTACATTATAGTCGGATTATGAGTGATGATAAATAATTAGGTTGAGGGTCATGTAGAAACAATGGAACAAACATGTGTAAAAAGGGCAACTCTTTAATCGCAAACTTTATTCACATGCAGACAGAAAAGTGACAGACAGCTTTGCTGAATGACGTTTTCATTAATTTTCATCTTATCAGTTATATAGCCCATTGAGTTATTTAATTGGATATCGGGATTTTATGCAACTCTTTAATCGCAAACTTTATTCACATGCAGACAGAAAAGTGACAGACGGTTGGATTCGGCCTAACGGGGTTCATTAAAAAAATTCCAAGATTTTTGGTCGCAAAAATATGATTTGATCTCAATCGACTCGGAATATTTTTACATTTTATTTTTTCAACAAAAATTTCAAAGTTTTTTTTGTTGAAATTTTTACTTTTTGGTGGATTGTCGTTCCGTTGCATATAGACCTAAATATATTAATATAGATACGATAGTGTTGAAAAGACAAAGTCTAATTGGCAGTCAAATTTGTTTAAATAAGATATTTAGGTCTGTATACAACGGAACGAGAATCCACCAGAAAGTAAAAATTTCAAAAAATTTCGAAGTTTTTTTCAAAACATAAAATGCTCAGAAAACAATTCCGAGTCGATTGGGACCAGCTTTAATTTTTGCGACCAAAAAAACTTTAAATTTTGGAAAATGGAAAATTTTTAATGGACCCCGTTAGGCCGAATCCAACCGTGACAGACAGCTTTGCTGAATGACGTTTTCATTAATTTTCATCTTATCAGTTATATAGCCCATTGAGTTATTTAATTGGATATCGGGATTTTACCGCATTGAATTGGGATCAATTGAAAGGGCATTAAAATCACACGTGAAAAAAAACAAAGAAGCTCAGAGTATCGCCATCAATCATTGACGTTTAATCATCGGTTGATGTATAACTTGTTATAATATCTTTGTCACATCCTGTTTTCCTCTTGTATAGTTGCAGCAACAGCAACAGTTGTACACTCAAGGATATCTGGCACCAGCGTTCCAGGTTGCCACTGCAGGTCCATTTGGCGCACCCACTGCTGTAGCAACTAGTCAACCAGGGATCCAAGGCGTGTACACCACAAGTACCCCTACTTACGCACTGAACGTAGGTGATCCCCAATTTGCAGCCGCTTTCCAGGCAAATCCCGCTGCCCAGCTAGCTTATGTAACGGGCTATCATCCTGGCTCGCACCAACAAATCGTGCATACCGGTCCTAGCGTTGTTGTCCCCATTCATCCGCAACAGGTATGAATCGAGTCGTTGAAATTGCTAATTAGTTGAACATAAATCTCTCTCTCTCTCTCTCTACACACACAATTATCTGTTTGCCGGTAGCATATTATATAATCTCACCTTTGGCATATTATATTTGATATATTTTGTACATTGTAAAACGTTTTATTCCTGCACTGCAAAACGGAAAGGTTTTCAAGTATATTTTTGGCACTGCTACAAAAACGCCTCACGTGGTACAAAAGAGCTAATATCATAATATTTTTGTGACTAATTTAAACTGGGCTATTATCGCTCTACTAATTCATTTTAGTTGTCGTCTTGCTGTTAGTATTTTTGTGACTGTCCATGCACAATTTTAATGATGATGTTTTGTTACAAATAGTATAATTAATTGGATGATAACTCATTAAAATGGCTAATTCAACAATTTTTGTGGGCTAAATTGGAGATAAAAAAAATGTTGGTTTTTGTGTGTCCGTGTTTCGGCTTGTGTTTCTATTTTCGCTTTTTTGTCTGGTATAATAAATTTGCACAGGTTGGCTTATTACCTGCTGCTGCTGCGCTTACGACTGCAACCGGTACGAGCGCCGCTGGAAAAGGATTGGTATCGGCCACGCTTCAACATCATCATCATCATCTTCAACAGCAGCAACAACATCTACTGAATGCAGGCGGGGTAGTACCTGCACCAATTACTGCTCCGGGCGGCGGCGGCGGTGATACTGCTGACACCACGCCAGTAGATTCAAGTCATCCTGTCTCTGGTGGAGTAACGAGTTTATCGCAGCAACTAACCCCGCTTTCCTTTATTGACTCTGCTACTATTCCTGCAAGTATTTGCCCTAGTCCCGCTCCTCCAAGTGTTGTTGCCGCAGCTGCTCCTTCCGTTCCAACCGCTCCTGCGGAGAATGGAGGACAACAACTCCAGCTTAACGTTACCGCTTGCATTGCTGCTGAAAGTTCGAATGCAAGCCTCACAGAGCAAACTGCCGCTGCTGTTCAACTTGTTGAAGAAAACGCTGTAAACCCTAACACTCACAGTACGGCTAACGCTGCTGCCCTTGCTGCAAGTACCAATGCAATTATTGACGTAGAGGAAAATGCAAATATTCCTACTTCTATCTCTGCTGAGAATATTCCACAGCAAGCAACAGAGCCAACCGCCATAGCACCTGCTCAGCAGCAACAGCAAATGGTGGTGGTAGACAGGACAATTCCTCCTGTTAATGATCCACCACCCATGCAATCAGTTATTCAGACTGAAATACCCTCAGAACAATTTGATCCCTCGTCGACAACTAATGCTGTAATTCAACAACAGATTGACATGGATGGTGCTTCTGGTGGTGTAATCCCTCCTGCAGCAAACTTTCCCTCGACCATGGAGGAGAATATTATTGTCCCAACAGAGGACCGAACAGAAAGCAGTTTGCCCGTGGACGCAGCTGCTGCCTTGCAGGAATCAAGTGGAACTTTGGAGTCCTCCCCAGCTGCGGCACTACCTCCCCCAGCATCCGCTTATATCGATGGAGGAAGTGGAGCTAATCAAGTGACCACTGTAATTGCGCCATCAGGCGAGCAAAGCGTTCCACTTAACGTCAGCTTTGCGGTGACTTCCATTGTGTCATCTGCTGTCAGTTCCGATGAGACAACTAGCGTGGCTCCAGTGGCAGGTAATCAAGATGAACAGACAACGACTTCAACAACAACAGTCTCTACTGCTGCTGCTGCTTCTGCTCCTACTACCAATGTTACTCCTTCTGCTGCCGAGCTTGAACATTCCTCTTCCGTTGACACTAACGAGTCGCCTCAGGTAAACGATAATCATTGAATGATGATGTTGTTTTGTGCTTATTACTGATCGGGTTTAATAATCTTTTGTGAATGTACTCTTTGTGGTTTGTCTATATCAATTCTTGTTGTTGTTGCCAATATTTAAGTGTTAATCATTATAATGATTTTAGTAATAATCTCGGTAGGAAATTAGTTCATTGGACAGTAGCAAATGATACATGAACGTAAATACATGCATGACAAATAATTTTTGTTTAGTTTGTCTGGCCTTGCCCTTGATTGTTGTACTGAGGAACTAGTTAGTTAGCAGTGTGTACAACAACGAGAAATAACAATTGCAAAGTTCAGCTCTGTGGCCTGGACCACCATCGCTTTGCAATGTACTTTACTTTGCTAAATGTACTTTACTTTGCTATTTGCGTTCCACAAAAATTGAAATGGTAGATTAGAAAAGTCAAAATAGCAAAGTCACTTTTCAATTTTTGCAAATTCTGCTTGCAATGTAAAGTTACAAATTAGCAAAATGGTGGTCCGGGCCACTGGTCTGTTAGAAGCAGAATGCAAAGGAATGTCGTGTTCGAGAATGCAAAGGAAGCAAAAGAGCAAGCATGTTCATGTTTAGCATGAAAATTAATGAATTGACGCATTTGTTTTGTGAGAGATGATATGTAGCATGATGATGATGGTTGTTGGGTTGTGTTGTAAAACAGAACTACTATTTTGTATAATATTATATAGAGCTGTGATCTGGGGAATAATGCTTTAGACCTTGTTCGTTTAACGATGAATTTATGCATGACATGATTTTGACTTGGGTAAAAAAAATTGTACTTAATGATTTTAATGAGCTCTTGACTTTGCCGAAACCAACCTGAGCTGTGAGGCATATTTTTCCATATTATTTCTATATTATGATCATGCTTTCAGTGTTCTTGTCAGTAACTCTCAGATCTATTTCTAAAACGATATTTAATGTAATTATACTGGATTGAGTGAATTCCCTATTCCCTCTCTCCAGCAGAGCTAAACTAAAACTAAACCAACTAAAAAAACCAGTTCCTAATATTTCAACCAACAACAAGTTACAAAACGCTTTCATTTTTTTTCGTTTCTGGAGTATTTTTTTCAACAAAACTTTTTTAATTTTTATGCGACACACGTCATCACGTCTGTAAAATATTTTGGTAAAACAAGTAACCTTTTTAATTCAGGACTATTTAAAAAAAAGGCAAAAGCATAATGTGAGGAGATGGACGGCATATAAAAAGGAAGTAGGTATACATCATAATATAATCCTGGTGTCAATGTGTCATTTTCTTGCAATTAAACGCATAGTGAATCTCTTTTTTTAAAATTCCACTTGTTAAAGTGGAAAGTTTGCTAATTAGTTATTTTTTTTGTTACTTGATAAATAGCCGCACATTGGCAAATGTACATCGTACAACGTATTTGATTTTTTTTCTGTTTCTCTTTGTTTTCTCGGTTGTGTAAACTTTACCGTTCCTGTTCCGCGTGTAATGTGAATCTGAACTCTGAACTGACTAAACTACCAAATACTACGCTCTCCTACTCACTACGACGATGGTTGATGATGGTTCATGGTTAAAACACTCACAAAAATGGCAATGATGTGTTGTGCATTTACTCTGGTGTTGGTTGGCTATAAATGTATAAATCCTTAAAATACATAATCCCAATTAAAACATTGACTCTCTACGACGATGGTTGATGGTTAAAACACTCACAAAAATGGCAATGATGTGTTGTGCATTTACTCTGGTGTTGGTTGGCTATAAATGTATAAATCCTTAAAATACATAATCCCAATTAAAACATTGACTCTTGCTGACCTGCTGCGGATTTCGTATAAAAAAATCTCTATGCCCTATTGCAAATGAATGAACCCCGTGTCATGTCTGCTTGGCTTGATAACACGAACTGTGCATGGAAAATGAATACTGACGATGGTCACGATGGCTTACTATGAAAAAACCTTGTTGAACGCGTGGACATATACAGGCAACAGCATACCTTGACCAAAACTCTGCAGCAGCATTAACCTTGAATACATCGCCCGGCCACCATCATCATCCTGGCGGAGCCAACTTTGTGTCTTTACCAGTCATTCCATCAGCGCAGCAACAACAGCAAAACTTGCAAACTCAAGAGCAAGTTGTACCTTTAGCGTCATCTCAGCCAGAATTTGTTCATGGTCACTCCATCACGGAGGTGTACACAAATAACAATTACGTTGCGTGTTCCAGTGGAGTTGGAATTCAGTTTGGTTCAACATCCTCTCCTGGCTCAGTTGGGGCCTTGTCAAATCCCAGCTCTGGAGAGCTAGTAATCCATCCAAATCAAATCATTTCCAATTCACCCCAACAGGAAGCAACAACTTCGTCAACAAGTGTGCTGGAAGAATCGAGCAGTGTTATTATGAAACCCGGAGGGGGAGGTTCCTCCACCGGCGGTGGTGGCGGTGTGGTAATAACTAAAATAGTGGAGCATCCATACTCTGCGTTCGGTTCCACCTCTGCCCTTTACACTGATACGGAAGATGAGTGGAGTAGACGGGCGTCGGCGGTGGATCCTCGGGAAGTTCATATGGTAGCTGAAAAAATGATGAGAAACATACCAAATCTTTTTACGGGAATGAGAAAAGAGTTCACTGTGGCAGAGTCGCAGACCAATGTATCCAGTAGTAGCAATCTTAACGATAGTAGCCAAATTAATAGTAGTAGCACTCCACTCACAACAGCTAGGAACCATCATCTCGATCTTGATGGTAGTTTACCCAACCTGAGTAATCTTGAAAGTGTTGTCGCTGCAACGGCTGCTCTCGCCGGTTCAGCAAGCCATAATCCCGTTACCAATAATAATAATAATTATAACAACATGATGAGCAGTCAACCCATTATCCCTTGTAATAGTAACCTTAATAGCAATTGCCTGATCAACAACAGCAGCAATCTAATCAGTAACGCCAATACTACTTCTGCTACTGCGCCAAATATAGCTGGCATCGGTGGTGACACTACGACAATGACAAGCTGTGATAACAATAATTACCAAAACCAACTTACTACTGCTGCTGCTGTTACTACCTCGCATCATCAACAAATATACAATAGTAGTTGTGGTGGCAGTAAACCCTTTAGTGCAAGTAGTCCCTCGATTGCCCCTGCCTGTTCCTCAACATCAGCGTCCGACGCATGTTGTAACCTTAATAAAGCTAACAAGCTCCAAGTAGGTGGTGGTCTTATTTTTTATTTTACCTTTAATTATTATTATTATTTTTTATTTTGACAGATTCATTCATTATCATTATGACCTTTGATGAATTTGTTGGAAATTAGGATGGTGCAAGATTTTTTTTAAAAAAATTTTTATTCCAAGTTTTGTTTTTTGGTTTTGTTTTGGGGGTTAAAGGAATTTAGTATTACTTATAATTTGTTTAATCGTGTTTGTCTGAAACGTCCTTTGTCTGTACATTTAACGCGGGAGCTAAAATTCGTTCATTATTGGTCAATGCACACAATTTTACATGAAAATTATTTTGATATTTTAAGAGGAAATTATTTTTGTAGTAACGAGTGACCAAGCAAAGTAGTTTGAATCTTTTTCCATGTAATTATTATTGCTGAGTAGAAATATCCTTTATAAATATATCCCTGTTGTAAAATCCTTGTACATTTACTATTGAATTGGGAAATGACTTTTTAAAATATTGTACTTATACATAGTAGGGCTTGCACTGTATAGAGAAAAATAGATTTTTATAGGTTATGCAACAAGACATGATGTTTATCTTTACACAATAATTCCTCATTCAGCAGATTTGCTAGATGGCAAATCGCCATTGCGAAGATAATTCCAAAGATTAATTTTGCTAACGATGATTTGTGTGGTTGGTACTGTGCTTGCAGCTGGATATTGCAAGTGCTCAGCGATTCCAACAACAGCAGATGGACGCGATGATGAAACACGTTGGGATAATACCTGGAGCTGTGCCGCAATCCGCCCCTTGCATAGGTGGAGCTGATCAACAGATGTACCACGGACTCCATCATGGGGACAGGTAATATTGGGGTCACATGTAATCATTAATAAAGTTCTGCGTAGATTGTTTTGACAGGATTTATAATGCTATTTATGTATGTTGTTGGAATAGTGAACTGAGTGAAGGTGAGCGTCGCACGGAAAAGAAGAAACTTTCCCGTCGTCGCAAAACTGGTGATCGTGGACCAAAGCTCACTCTCCTCTCTGTGGAGGGAACTGTGGTCGAGTGTCAACTTGAGACTGGTAAACAGAAGACTGTCACGTTCAAGTTTGACTGTGAAGACTTGGTCCCGGCAGACATTGCCAAAAATTTGGTCGCGGAGAATTTACTTTCAGAGAGCCACTCCGAACCATTTATAGAGATGGTGGAGGATATCATGCATCAAGTGAGAGAAAAGCCTGGCACAATGCCCGTCGTCAGGAATCCCATGGACAAGGCTGTCGGCCATGCTGAAGGGGGCAGTGATGCGGATCTGCATCTCAAGGTTGGATAACTTTGATTTATATAAAACCTAATCAAGTCTTCTCTTTTCAGCTACAAAGAAAGAAGCACTTTTTAGTAAATTGCAATAAAAAATGTTTGGGTTGCGGTGCGGTGGTGGTGGTCTGACATGTGATGATGGTGGTGATAATGATGATAAAGATGTTAAATGGTTAGGAAATTTAAATTCTCTGGTGTTTTTTCTCCTTTCTCCACACGTACTTTTTTGTGTAGACCTAACAAACCGATTTTTTGAAATTTTTTGCACGAATACGATAGACTGCACAGTCTACTAATAACAACGAGTTTCCGTGTATTCCAGAGTGTCAATTCCAGTCTTTTTTTTTGTTTTAAAGAAGAAAGTTCATACCCAAAAATTGACATTAATTTTTGCCAGTTTTTATTTCTCATTAGTCGGGTCAAGTATTCTATTTGAGTAATAATTTGAATTTGCGGATGAGTCTAAATTTGATGATGATGATGAGAGAATGATGCAAACAAAACTTGTTCAATTGCTTCCCTTCATGCAGCTTTCTGAAGGAGTCACCCTATCATGTCTCCGTGAAGAAGAGTACGAAATGGGGTATGAGCAAGCCGACTTTCTCCAAGAGCACGAATCTCCTGATACCTCTCTGTCCTTGCAACAACAGGTGGCTCTATCGAGTTTAATATTGAATATGTATTTTTGCAGTTGTTTTTTTAACTCTGATTGACTGACATCAAAAGTCAAAAACTCGCTGCATTTTTTTATTGTTTTACTTTGTTTGCTAAAAAAACAGTCAATTCAATTATTATTTTCTTTTAAATATCCTTTCTCTTTTTTTACTGTGTTCACATCACGTGTGCTACCTTTTTAATTTGCACTTTTCGTTTCGCTTTGTCTTATATGGGTTTTCACGACACACATTACACAACCTACTTTTATTTTAATTTGGGCGACTCTCAATGTAACAGTTTACTACTTCAGTTGCGGACATCTTATTATTTTTTAGTTTAAATGCTTTTTATCGCTGTTTTAATGGGTATTTTATACGTTCTCTAATTTGGATGCCTAAATTCTAATCCTGCCTTGTGCAACGTTTTCTTGTATCCTTTATCAGAATGCGTCAGCGTCTTCTTCAGCACAATCAACGATAACGTCAGCGCAGTCGAGACCTTCACGTTTTAAAGTGACTCCTGTGCAGGAGCAACCACCAACCGACCTACATGGCGTACCTTTGGAAGCAGGCATACCAGGTTACCAACAGTCTGCAGTCCCACAAGGGCCTTCTCAAGAGGAACAGCAAGCCTTGTTCACTGCTGAACAGGTGCAAACTGAGATTAATCGACAGCAGCAAATCCTTCACCAGCAACAGCAACAATTGCTTCAACAACAGCACCATCAAGTACAGCAGCAATTCCATCTTCAGCAGATGCAACAACACCTGAATCACAGCATTGCGGTGGGTGCAATGCCCATTCCTATTGCAGGGGATCCAAACGTTTGTCAGCCTGTGCCGATTACCATGTCTGCAGTTCCGATGAGCATGACGGTCCCATTGTCAATGCCCATTAATCCTGCTACTTTTGCCATGTCTTCCGGTTCAGGACCACCGGATCAGCAACAAGCCCAACAACAACAACAGCAGCAGCAGCAACAAGTAGCAACGACAGGTTCCGAATTTGGAACACCACAACAGTCCACGCCTGAGAATACGGTAGTAGCTGGGGATAATCAACTCTCAAGTGGTCTTCAGACTCAGGCATCAGTGGATAAAACGACAAGTGAAACGTAAGTTTGAGATTTACTATTCGTAGCATTTATGAGATGGATAAAGGAAAAGTATTAAGTTAAGTGAGTTCAATTTTTGTATTAATTGGTTGCTTTATCATATAAACGCAGTGCCCCTTCCACATTGGAAGACCTCCAACATAAACTACAAATGATTGGAACGAATCCATCTAATCAACAAGATTCTAATATAATGGCTGCTGGAGGCGGTAGCGGAGATGGAACAAGTACACAAGGCACAACTACGGCGGGAACCACTAGTCAACCCACAACCCCGCAGTCAACGCACACCCAGGAGAGCTACATCCTTGCCCTTCAGCAGAAATTAGCAATGATGACGGAAGGTACCGCCTCTGGTCCTGGAAGTGACACTGGCACTCCACAGCCTGACCAAGCGCAGCTCACCCTGGGCTCCTCGGTTGGCACAGGTACAGGAGGCACTGCAACTCCAGTTTTAAAGGACACTTCTGCTGCTGGTGGTGATGCTAGCAAGCACAAGGTACGCCCAGCTGCAATGGATTTTCAGGATTTGGAAGCGGAACTCCATAAAATTCACACGATCCATAAAAGCGGTCCATCAGCTTCGCAACAACCTCATGCACAAGCTCCACATACAGCTTCAGCCCCTGACATGAGCGCTGTCACGGTGGGAATGAATTTAGCTGCTGCAGCAGCTCAATTTTCACCCGCTCAGATACATGCCCACCATGCACCTGCATTACTTACAACGTACGTACCGGCACCATACCAGCCATATCAGAGTTTTGTTGCATCGCCACATGGACCTTCAATGGAAGGACCTGGTCAGCCTGGTGGGGACCCTTCGATGCAAGGTGTTTCAAGTCGACCTGGGTCCAATCCACCGTTTTTGCATCATCAACCACAACTTATTTCAGGTCCTCTGGGTCATATGTTGCATCCTGGAGCTACGATGGGCATACCAATTCATGCTGGTCCTCTTCCTGGACCACCGCAATATTCTTCTTCACCACATTCGTATCAGCAGGGTAGAGGTAAAAACCATTTAATTCTTTGCATAGATTTCCCCCTTGTACATCCTTGTAATACGTTAGTCGTAGTAGACGTTTTTTAAAAATATTTTTGTTGCACATCGTCTCGTTGCTCACTTTTTTTATTTTTCGTTATTGAAAATGCACTGATCACAGCTAACAACAGCACCAGCACACCGCCTCCAACAGGTAGTCCAGCACCACCCGCTTCTTTACTGTTCTCTGTAGACGATCACTCAGTCTCAGCTACTGATTACACTAATGTAACCACTGAGGATACTCGTAAAAGTGGCGATAGTCTAGCATCTCACGATGGAGGTCAAAGTTCAGGTTTGCTGACAATACCAACAACAACAGCAACTGACTCCAGTAGTAGTGCTAGCAGTAATAATAATAATAACGGTAGTGTACCGCCAGTAAAGAAAGTATCTCGCTTTCAAGTCAGCATTGTTAGAGAAGGTAGGATTTATTTTTTGTTAACGCTTCAACTCTTTTATTATTTGCTTTTTTAAAACGCTTCCTTGTCTTTTCTGTGATATTAGAAGAATACTTCATCTGTATGTAATAGAAAAAAAACTATAAAAAGAATCGCTCTGTGAATTGGACTTTGATTTTTATATATGTCAACTAATCTATTTTATTAGAAAACCCGGATGGCTCAAGGGAAACACCTGCTCAGGCCACACCCAGTTCCTCTGCTGCGGAGACGCCTGCGGGAGAAAATGCATCGGCAACCATGGGGTATCCTAGTCAAAGTACGACAACCACGTCAGCAGATTCGGCTCAGCAGCAACATCAGAGACGCGAAGTGAGTCCGATTCGGAAGGGTAGATTTTCAGTGGTTACTCATAAGCCTGATGAGGTGGAGGAAATCACCACCGGGGTAATAGGTCTGGAAGAACTAGTTTCCACTCCGAGCTCCATAGGGCCTTCCTTGAGGCATCCTGATTTGCTTCAGACATCACAACCTGCAAGTATGTTCCATCATCTTCAAAATGCTGTTGCCGTCGCTTCTGCAAGTTCATCTGCACCTGCTGCTAGTGCTGCACAGCTTCAAGCGAATAATAATAATAGTAGTAATTTGATAAGCGATGCTGATATCAATGCCGCGGTACAGCATCAGCAACAACAAGAATTTCTTCAGAGAAGATTTTCACAAGGCATTCTTGCAACTATTCCAGGGCAAAGCTATCATGGAGCACCAGTTTTTGTGACCACAGGCCCAGCCATTCAAGTAATTACTTGTCATTCTTACCTGTAACTTTAAGAGCTGATTTAAAATCAATTCAAATATGCTAAATGCTAATTAATGTCTTAATATAGATGCTTATCGATGGAAGTCAAGGGGGACAAATTGCCAGCTCGCCTTCTGATGAACATCACAGGTACTTGGAAAAATTGGGACGGCCATCCTCATCAATGTCCACTTCTTTGACACAGGTACAGATTTATGGCTTGGTATTTCAATTTTTATCTTCTTTTTTTCTTTTGTAAAAACTCTCGAATCTTCAATCTTTATTTTTTATTTGCGTTACAAAAATTCTATACATCTTTTCGGTTTTTATATATATGTTTTGCAAAAAGCAAAGTGTTGTCATTTCCTTTTTTCAATGATATTTTTTTGCTGCGCCGTTGTGTGATAAATCATATATTTTCAATTATGGACAATTTTTCTGTGTTTTTACTATTATTATTATTATTTCCGCATGCATTGTTTGTACTATAATGTTATTCGGAAGATTTCTTGAGTTTTCTTTTTTTTACGTTTTGCTCTTACTCAAAATATTAATGTTTCATTTTTCTTAACGTTGTGTTTTTTTTTATTTTTTCCTTTTTTTATCATTTTCACTACCACTACTCCAACTCTTCACATACTACTACTACTCGTGCGTTTTACTTCTCTCTGTACTACCAACACCACACAAAACACAAAAAAATGAAAAAAATAACTCATATTTGCATTGCAAACTCGCTGCGTTTAACAAGATGGCTAATGTTGTAACTTCGTCGAGTTCCATTAATCCCATTTTGCACACCTCGTCCGCTTCAATGGGACAAACTGGCTTGATAAGCGGAAGTGGTAATGTTGCTGCTGGTACGATTCAACCTCGTCGACGTAAAATTTCTGTAATTCGAGTGCATCCACTGGGAATTCCTACCAACTTGAACAATTCCCTAGTACCTGCCTTTACGTCGGCTGTTTTCGAGCAGGAAGGTTCTTCCACAGCTCCAGTACAGTCTGTTCCCCAAGCGCCAACATTTCCAACCGTCACAACGTCCAACTCTGCAGGTGCCATTTCCCAAACGGCTCAGTCCATGGAGAAAGGCGTGAGTGGTGGAAGTAGCTCATCCGCAGGGAATCCACTTAGTCCTGATAATACTTCACTGAGCAAGTCCAAACGACTTGCCAGTCAAAGTATTGCCGATCTCCCGTCAAAACTGTCAGAAATCTTTAGAAAAGGTTGTAGTAGCAGCGGAAATTCCAGAGCAAAGACCCTAAGTTCCATGAAAACATTGGCAAAAAGTTGTGCAGACTTGAGACAAATTGATGCAAATGTGCCTACCGAAGGCGAAGAAGATGAAACTTCTACGCAAAACAGTCCAAAAACAGGAGATTCCAACCTGGGTGGCAAATTTTTGAGCCCCACGGACAGTCCATCAACACTGAGTCCTTCGACAGCCTCCACCAGATTTAATTTCCCATCTGGCAAAAACAGCAAGGATATGGAAATTATGGCGAGACGTATCAAGCAAGCCATGGCTGCTGTGGAACAAGGTGTTCGTGGCAATTCAAACAACACCAGTTATACCGTTCATCCTCAGTTACCCACCTACCGTGCCAGTGTATTAGGCTCTCCTCCCTTGCCAAGGTCTAAAATGCACGAATTCTACCGCTCAGATAAAATTCTACCTGGACGAAGAAGTAGAGCTGATAGCTCCATTTCTGACTCTGAAGATGAGGGCTTCCCCTCACCCTACCCGTACCACAAGTATTCATCCAAGAGTGCCATGAGCACGCCCCAACGACTTTCACCTACCAAACTGACCAGGGTAGCCACTCCTGGCCTAGTTGACGACCCAAGTAGATTACTCAAAGCGAAACTGAAACATACGCATTCTTTGAGCGTTAGTAATCTTCCGGATACACTGATGAAGGAGTCCAAAAGCCATAAAAAAGGGCAAAGTTATCATCACCTTACGCATGGGACATCCCTCGACAACAAAGACGAACCAATGATAATCAAGACAACTGCAAAGCGTCCAAAAGATTTGACCATTCCTGAGTCATCCTCAGTTCATTCTGATCCAGTAAACGTGCCCCTTAACAGCGACAACGTTTATTACACGGTGCACAGCGGTGTGAATCCACTTTTGCCAATGTCTCGCAGCAATCTGAGAAGATTTGAAGATTGTGATAGGATCGACTGTGCTGGAGATGCAGAATTTTTGGATGAAAGTTACGAAGATATGTTGACGGAAGAAGGAAATAGTTTTGAAGAGGGATTCTACTATCCCAGCAGTCATTCCCACCATCACCAACAGCAGCAACATCACAATTCCACGTCCTACTACTATCCGTTCAGTTCTGGTGGAAGTAGTTACAACAACACCCGTCGATCTGGTTCCCCTTCCAGCGGGTACAAGACCATGGGTCCTTTCCATTTTCCTGGAAATTATTCTGCAACAATCTCCAGCTACAGTTGTGACCCCGGTCTTGTAAAATACTTGAAAGAAAGGGAAAAGCAGAGACAACAACAGCAACAGTTTAACAAGTATTATGGTGGCGCGGTAAGAAATCAAACACGAACAAAAAAAATCTATTTAAACTTACACGCAACATCTTCGGGACTAATTAATTCGGCGTCCACTGGGGAAACTAGTAAATAGCTAAAGGCTAATAATGCTTAAAACGCTGCTAGCTCAACAACGATTAGTGATCCACGTCAAACGTCAAACTGTACATACACATTGCTTCCGGGCTTTAGCTTTACTTTGCTGGGCAAAGTCGCACCAATTTTAATGCAACTTCAATTTTAACTTATGCTTTATACAAACACCATTTAAGTGTATACACCACATACCTAAAAATGCACTTATAAAGGTTGTGTCGACGCGTGACGCGTGTGTGGTTTTAGTGGTTTTGTCGAGATCCAGTTAAGCGGATATTGACTTTTGACTTATGAATGAAGTGGGGCATGCATTTAATGTTTGTAGTACATACAATACAATTGCCTGACTGGTTTCCGCTTTCGCGAGAATGGAATAGGAAAAATGTAGCTCCATTTATTTACGTGGAGATGTGCTTTAAAACATTGAACATGCATTTTGTGTGCTTCTTTCTTCCTGTCGCTTATCTATTCACTTGTTTTCCAAATTATTTTTCTTAGTTTTATTGTGGATTTTGCAAATTTACGTTTAAGATTCGATGTTATTTATTCGCATGTATTCTATTTATTTTATTTATTTATTTATTGTCATAAAATGGTGAGCAAAAGCTAATGGATCATTTTAATATGTAGGGTGAGGATGAACATGAAGCTGATGGGGAACGTGAAAGACCAAGAAGACGGTCGTATGAGATGGACCCAGAATATCAAGATCTGTTGGAAAAGTAAGTGTGATATTTGATATTTTTACAACTTTCACTTGAGTGATATGACTCCCCAGAATATTGGTATTGAATTCTTTCATCTTTCCACTTCCTTAGGCACAAGTTGGAGGAAGATGACATGCGACAACGACACCGTTTGGAATTTGACCTTTTCCTAAAGCGTCGTAAAGCTAGATTAGCTACTGCAGCCGCCATTGCTGCAGCTGCTGAAGAGGCGGCAGCAGCCCAACAAAGTCATCAACATCATTCTCCTGGGCAAACACAATATTACACGATCCCTCACCCGGGCACAGCGACCGCAGCACATTATGGTCATTACGGAGCTGGGGGTCGGACAGCATTCCTGCCCACAGCTGCAGCGATTGGGTTACACATGCAACAGCAAGCGGCTGCCGCTGCTGCAGCAGTCCGTGCGTACGGTGGACATCATGGAGCAAATCCCAACACCGTTGCAGAGCACCTACAGCAGCAATTTCCATCTCATCATCAACCTGGCACGAGTCTGGGACATGGATTTACTCTTCCTCTAAACAACACGTCCAATTTTCAGCAACACCTTCAGAACATGAACAACTTTAGAAGGGTGGAAGGACAAGGAAGCAGTTTAACACCGTCGCCTACCGTGTCCCCAACTCCAGTCTTGCCAACATCTGTATCTCCACTTCCACCTGGAGAACATCAGCAACAACATTCCACAAATCCATCTAGCAGTGGGACCATCACTGCTGCTCCTTCGATATCGGGAGCATCCCAATTGTCAGCTCAAAGTCCCGAATTCAGCGTGAGTGGGAGTATAAAAGGAGGACAGGGCTCTACCCCAGACACGCCTACCAGAGTACCACTCATGCCACATCCTCAAATGGGCATTCCCGCACATTTCGACACCTACTCCGGCTTAGCTGCACCGTCGCCCTACGCCACGATACGAGCACCTGCAATGTTTGGTCAGCCAGGTGCTCCACAACAGCCAGGAGTATACCCCAACGCCGCCGCCGCTGCTGCTGCATATCATGCTGCCGCAGCTGGATACTACTTTCCCCCTGGCTATATTGGTTAGGACCCATTCAAATAAAAAAAATGTCCATTTAAATGTTCTTTTGGTGTTTGTGGAATGTCTATGTCTCTGTCATGTTTTTGTGTGGAATCATGTACAATTTGGAATTCTCACTTGTTCAACGTTCATATATATATCATAGGAATGCAAACGCTGATGACTCACCCACAAGTTCCACAGAATGTCCGCTACGCCATGCCCGGACATCCAAGTATATCACCTGGTCCACCACAGCTCATGTACCAGCATCCCGCACCCGGAGCGTCTCCTTACGGCGCTGCGACAGCACAAATGCCAGCTCCGTGGCAGTTGGCAGCACCCTCACAAGCCCAACACCCTGGAGGCAGTGAACGAGCTACTCCAAACCCGATGATTCCTCCAGAGTACTATCACCATCATCAGCTTCCTCCAGGAATGATTCTCCAGCAGGCCGCGGCATCGCTTCAGCCTACCAGTAATGCACCTTCTGGCGGATCCACGGGCGGAAGTGCATATTCTCCTAATAACGCCGCAGCTGTTGCTCCTTCTCCACATCCTCAACAGCAGTGATATATACGCTTTATTTAAGATTGATCAACTTACCATTAAATACTACTGTACTCTAAATAAGTAGCATGCATTCTAGGGCAGATTTGACACGTTCCAATAAAAAAAGCCTATTTACTATGCACACATCCAAGAAGGGAGCTTATACTACTGCTCCCCGTTCCTCAAAAGTCACCTTGTAAAATGAAGCCACGAAAAAAGCTGGTGTGTCGTCTCTGCAATTTTACCTAAACCCTTGTTGTGATGATTACTACTGTAATACTTTCTCAATAATAGTAACGAACGCACTACATCTACTTCTACTAAAATGTTTAAAAAAAGAAAACGATATCTACAAAGAAATTGCTTCAATTTTTTGAACAGGAATTGATATAAATAATAATACATTTTACACACAATACTATTTTAGGAGAGTTTTCCTAGTATTTCAAAAGATGTACGATTTTTAGGCGGAGTGAAAATGATTGACCAAGAAGACGAATAAGAATGAGTGAATTGAATAAAATACTAAAAAAAATGGTTATATGTTATTTGTAGACAGACAGAAGGTGCAATATATTTAACATTTGTATTCAAATATATTTTTAAAAGATCTGACTTGCTCTATATGAAAAGGAATAAAATGCACGCACGTGTTTTAGTAGTGCTGCTATTGTTGCAGAATGACTCTTTTTTCTTTGGAGCTGAAAAAATAATTAAATGCTTGATATACACATTGTAGTTTTATAACAAACCGGAAATGTAGAAACTGATATTGTACTACTTTATGTATGTATTATTATAAGTATACGTTATCTATTTATTGAAAACTATAAGAAAAAAATATAATTGTTAGTGGACCTATCTAAACTTCCACTCTGTTTAGTTGCGTAATGTTTTTTGAAGGATATGAAATTGAGAATTACTTTTATGTGCTGAGCATGTGTGGAAACTCTTCAGTTTGCCATGAAGAATTTTGATTTATATTTTTAAAAGTCGATAATTGTAACTGAAGTGGTGAGATAATGCATTTAAATGTGCGGGTTAGCGGTTGATATTGTAAAAAAATAAACAAGTTATTATTGTTGGTTTGCTGCTGCATGAAAAATTTTTGTCAGTTGAAACAAGTGCAGGAGAGACGGAGTTACAGTGATTGAAAATGAGATTAAATTTTTTGCCGTGCTATATTTAAAAAAAATAAATGTTACATTATTATTACTTACATAGTAAAAAATATATTTAGAAAATATATTACTATTAATAATAATTTCCATTATGTAAGCATTGCTTATACTTTTTAAAAAAAAGTTGTTTCCTAACTTATTTTTAAACTTAACACAAGATTCAATTTAAAGAAAAAAGTAATATTATAAAAAAAACTTTTGAATTACATATTTGTAAAGAAACATGTTTATTGTACAAGTGTGTAAATTTATAATAATTACTATATAATTGTTCTACTTATATACGAGGTTAATAATGGCATTTAATGCAGTTATACATAAAAAAATATATATCTGTTGTAAAAAAACTCGTCCTTTTTTAGCAGACAGGTTGGAAATGTTAGGGGGAGGGATTGGGAAAATTCCCAAAAAGGTTTCATCGCTTCAGAAAAGTTGTGCCATTCATTTTTTGTAAAACATTCAAAAATAAATTATTATAAAAAACAAGCTTAGATCGCCGCACAGGTTTTAACATCATGTTTGAGAAGGAATGAATGGCATGAAATGACTAGTCATCCATCGTCATATCACTAGTTAACGCTAAGTTTAAAGTTATAGCATTAATAAACTTATAAAAATAGCAATTAAAAATAATCACTGATAAAAAAATGTTTATTATTAAAATAATATATAATATGCTTATATTATCCATAATTGTAATGATTAGTAATAAAATCATTTTATTAACAAATTCATAAACAATGTCTTTGTGTTGTGTACTACTACTATTGCTAGCAATTTAACATAAGATCAAAATAATATGAAAAAATATGCTTCAGTAAGAATAAAATATGTAGCCAGTTAAAAAAACAATACTTTGAGCGAGAGTGTAGTAGAGTGGGAAACAGGTCGGTAGGCTGTGTGTTGTATCGGAGGAATTTGAGAGTTGGTGAAATTTTACTAAATAAACTATAACTTGTCACGCCATTTCACTGGAATATTAATTAAACTATGTACATGTAATAGCTCTTCTGCCGATAAAAATTATATGGATTACATAAAAAATACACATGAAACTGTAAAAAATACGGACTCAAAAAGTGCCCCTGTGACGCAATTCTGATAATGTTGTACGTTACTTAACTTACTACACTGATAAATAGTTTGTAGTTGCAACACTGCAACAAAAATGGAGAGAAAAATATAGCGGGTAGCAGTTGTAGCCGTTTTTTGTTAAATTATTGGTCGGTAGTAAATTGTAATTTTAACACATGCGCAACAATTATTTTAATATTTATGGCAATTACGCAAGCGAGCTAGTAAAAAAATTTATGTAGGGATGAAAATTTTAATGTAGAGCGACTAGAAGAGCAACAACATATTCAACTATTTTATCATCAACAATTTTACTATTATTAAAATATAACAATTGTTCTAGCATACTAACAGATTTTAAGAAATACTTTTTAAAAATATAGGTAGAATCCAAACAACCGATTATTCTGTATGCATTCATTTGAAAGCTTTAAAAAATCTAAAATGCTTTTAATCTAAAACCCTTTAAGAATGAAATAAGCAATCTTAATGTAGTCCAAAAATAATATGTGTAAACCTCTTTTCAATTAAATAAATATGTTGCATCTTCCTTGAGGTTTATCCAGCTAAAAAAAATTACTCGAGAAATCACTCATGATTAGTGAAGAATGATAAGGTTGGTTGGTGGATGCGTAAGAGGGAAACGGCTCAGTGGAAATGATTTATTGGACTTTGCTCGAAATATTGGCTTCCGTTGAATATAGCAGAAAAACTCTATATATTTTTTAAACATTTGACGAGACTTGATAAATTAAATACGCAGGAAAAAAATCTTATTTCAACTGCAAATTGATTTATGTTGAAACTTTCAATTCATCAGACTCATTATAGTTATTAAAAAGAAAAAATATGAAATATGCATGCGGTAGTTAAAATTTTTGCCATTGACTTTACTAATTATTGTGTTATGTCTGCAGAATCTGCTCCTGAGAGAATTTGTATTGAATTGAGATATAAAAGAAACGAAAAAAACTACAACTGCCCTTTTTTCCTACCATCATTAAAATATGAATTATCATCACCGCCATAAAAATACAGACTTTTACGTGTATTCAATTATTATAAATTGATTATTACTGATTAGCAAAAAAAAGAAATATACTTACTACCTTGTAGAGTGAATACCGTGTGTACTGACTATTAATTCCCTATGTAGCGAGTAATCAATATATTAAATATGATTATTATTACACTTTGTCATTAATTGTAATAATCTATCTAGCTAATATGTTTATTGTAAATACAATGCCACATTATAAAATATTATACCGCTGTAATAATAATTAATGATGCCAGAAGAAATATGTGTGACCGATGAGAAAAGAGAAAGACGAGAGAGTGGAAAAAGAGAGAAGAAGAATTGTAATAATTAAATACTACACGACTAACTAACTATATAAATGATATGATAAACGGCGAAGGAAAAAAAATATAAATGGAACGCTAAATAAAAAAGACTGAATTGAGGATGTCATCATCGATGCTTACAACTTACAAACCCTAAAAAATGAATGTTGTTTTTTTGTGTATTTATTTATTTTTCATAATATAACAATTTATTGGTCACCGTCACTCATTTAATTTTACATTTTTGAAATAACGAAAAAAATGTTTTTACAGTCAGTTATTAACTTGGTTTAAAGGAAATCTCCGCGTATTGCATTGGTACATATCCAAAAATCATCAAAAAAAGGTAAGAGCTCTCATCATGATGAAAAAAATAAGGCAACAAACCTCTAAAAGACCACCGGATAAAATAAAGCATGATACAAACATTATTATTTTTATAAGCGCTACACAAACACGGAACAAGTTTATTATTAAAATAATAATTATTATACGATATAATAATAATAGTAATTATAATAATATCGGGACTGTTTCGAGAGATGAAGAAATAAAAACATTTTTTAAAACGTTACATATTTTTTTGACTTTGTGTGACTGGCAATATCAGTAAGTTTGTAAAATTGTAAATGTAGTATATAATATGTATGTATTTCCCTTGTACATTTAATTCAATCATTTTTCCTTTTCTAACGGCTACACAACATCATAAATACATTTATAGTTTTAAACGGTTAACGAAAAAAATAGAATATTAATAATCTACCAATTTAAATACATATCATCGTCATCTTATTCATGCTTCATAAAAGGTATATAATGTAATAATATTGCTGAACTGTTTCCAGAACGGAATTTTTAACAACAATTACGGATATTAAATACTTAACTAAATTGATTGAGAAGAAACATGTCAAGTTAATAATAATACAATAACTCCTATATAATTAATTAATAATTATACGTAGTGAACAGACGGAAACAAAAGTGAAAACAAAATTATTGTAGTAAATGATATATAAACCTTAAAACCCATACATTTCATCATTGCGACGCATTATTTCATGACACTTAGATACTACACACTGATTACTTAAAAATTTGTGAATGTGTACATGAAGTTTTTTTTCTCTTTTTGTAAATCTAATTTCCTACATTTTCATCTGTCCTACAAAAAAGTTCGTAAAAAAAGAAAGTTGTCGCGCTGGATTTCTTAGTGTGTTTATTCATCATCTCCTTCCGCTTCAGCCCCACTGGACTGTTCGGACTTTTCAGGCTTCTTCAACTGGAGCGGCTGCCTTCTTTGGGCGTCCACGTCCACCACCACCACTGCCAGAACGGCCAACAGCCTAATGTACAATAACATAAAGACAATGAGACTCAACTCAAGGAAATGTATAAAAATAACAATAAAAATTAACGGTAAAGACAATTATGTACCTTCTTAGCAGGGCTTCGGCTACCCTTCCCCTTCTTCCTGCGACCTCCGCTACCCTTTGGGCGACCTCGTCCTTTCTTGGCTGGGGGTCCGCTGTCGTCAGATCTTCCACGTTTCTCTACTTTTGGCTTGGCACCGCCACCATCCTCTGCCTTGCGTGGACGTCCACGTCCCTTCTTTGATTCCGCACCGGCGTCGTCAGACATGATTATTCACAGCAAGAAAATGTCTTGAAAAAGTCTTTTCTGGAGCTACAAAGACAAAACAAAATCAAGCACATTATTAAATTGCAATTCATATAACATTTATTCTTTAAATAGCCAAAATTCTAAATCCCTATTAACTTTATCGCAAGTTGCCCCAAACCCAACAAAAATATCTCAACGCTCCTAGATTTTAATTTATTCCTTAAATCATACCATCGGTAAGTACAAATCCGCTACTTAAATTAATCCCTGTCTCTAACCGACTTGGAATCCAAAGAGGCTTGGGCTCAACAACTTGGACAACTGAACCGAAACGATACGCTGGCTACCGTAAGTCAAGCACCTTTCCTCCTTGTACGCTACACGCACGCATGTTTCACACTTTTTTTGATGCACTCTTCTGCAAGGATGGAATGCACCGACTAACCGACACGAAAACACAAAAGCTAAAGTGGCCACCACCACACAAGCAAGAATAGCAACAAGACGACAAACACGGTCATCTTTCGACTTCACTCCACACACTTCACTGAGTGGAGTCCAGAGCAGCAGAAAGCAGAGCACCGCCGCCGCCACCACCACTCCAGCAGAAAAAAGAGTGTTTTCATCAAAGCAAAGCAACTTGGTAAACTAGATAGATAGGTACATTTCATGATTCAATATGCCTACATTGTTATGTAATTCCTACACGAGTCAAGTTTAGGGTTTAGAGGCTTTCCTCTGCTATCTCTCTGAAAACTCAGATGATGATGGCTTGTGTCTTTTGAAAAGATTATAAAAAAACAAGTTGGCTTGTTTTGGTGCACGCACAAAACAACAACACAACCAAACAGGCACATCATCAGAGATATCAGTGCAGAGGAGCAGCAACACAATGAGCGTGGAAATAACACTAAAAGCACATTATTATTGTGTGTGCTTATCATGATGAGATGATGTCATTACAAAATAGCTTACCCAGCAGCACAAAACCTCTGTGAAGCCAGCAACAACACTCTCAACAGGAATGCAATGAAAATGAATTGATTTGAAACAAAAATGACATTTCCGGCCGATTCTTTAAAAAATTAATATTATGACTATGCAATTTCATTTATGCTCCACTCTACCATCTAAACTACCTGTTAAACTTACCCCAAAAAAATTAATTAAAAATTTATGTTAAGCCAAAATTTAAAATGCGTGTGCAAGTTTTATGAATACCGTTTTACCGGTGGACTCCGCCCGTTTCATAAGATAAGCATCATTACCAATCTCTACCAACTCTTCAAGCTATCTATCATTTTTTTTTCTTAAATGGCAAGTGGACAAGGGGCAGTGTTCCGTTCCCTGCCCTTCTCCTCGACCCCCTCCCCTGTCTCCCAATATAAAAGAATGGCTTCTATTTTTTTTACCTCTCCATCCATCCAAAGAAAAAAAATGATAATACATTTTGCTAACCAATCTAAAATCGGACTTGTCCGTCGTACATATCCGAGAAGAGGTAAAAAGAGACTGGCAACAGCAGAAAGAGCCGAAATAATAAGCAGAAAACCCAGTGAACAAGGAAGCCTATCTCTCTTTCGATGCAACGCTTTTTCCCTAAACCGACACACACACAACCTACAAAATTATATATCCTTAAATCCTTATGCCAAATACTTGTAAGAAAAAAAAGCACTACTACAATAAGCTATCTTCCCCTTCACCTCCACCACCACCGCAAAAAACTAAACCTTTTTTCTAAAAAATTTAATTTTCTTCCAAAATTTTTTCCCACAAAACTAGCGCACTCCCCACCACGAAAATTTTACCAAAAAATAGAGAAATGTTTAAAGAATCCACTTACGTGATAATTATCCCCTGGAAAAATTTGCGACTTGGGTAAAAATGGCGTCTAAAAAAAAGATAGTGTTTTGAACAAACAGCAACTCTGGTTGAGACAAAACTCGACAACTCCACTCAGTCGCACCACACAAGCTATTTTGAAGGGAAAACGAAGCGAGCCAAGAGACGACACACAACAACTCAGCCAGCTACACAGAAAACACAGAAAATGCTCACAAAGCTTATTGCGATGCTGCTGGCTTGCCTCCGTTCATTCGATAGGATACGTGAGAGAGTTAAGTAGTTTCGTAAAAAATAAAGTAGACACGACACACACACGACGAACGACCAACAAGAAGAAAGCCAACAGAAAATATACAGAGCATACACACACGAGCAGAGAGTGTATTGTAGCTTGGCTCAAACATCCAACCAAACTGCTTCGAACAGAAAACGAAAGAAAAAAGCTTCTTTTCCGCCATCCACCACTCCACTCTAGCTTTTGTGAGTATGGATGGTAGAGAGTGTAGAGGAGAGGAATATTGTAAAAAGGAGCGAGAAGGATGGTGGTCTATGTAAAAACAAGGCGAAATGAAACAAGCGGCTTTTTTTTGTTGGCCTTTTGCCTTTTTATTAGATAGAGAAGCAGGGAAGAATCGGGATGTATTTTGTGTGAAGCTTGTGGAGTGGAGAAGAATTTTTGTTTTGGGGTTTATTAGGAAAAAAAGGGAAAGTGGGAATGGAAGAGGAGAGGTTGGAATTGGAAGATGGAATCGGGGGATGAGATGCTGCGATTGTACTCCTCTGCTTGTGCAAAAGATGATGAGATGATGATGGCTTGTGTGTGTGTGTGGATGATGAGATGATGGTTTTTTTGGTTTGCTTGGGAGAAAAACGCTTAGGTTTCCGCTTTTTTACTTTGCTTGGCTTGTTTTCTATCTTCATTTTCATCTGTGTGTATATGCTGTGCAGAGAGAGAGATTCTGCACTGCCATGTCACCATCTCCAAAGAAGATCTCGAGAGAAGAGAGAGATTTTTTCCACTTTGGTGGTGGTGGCAGTGGAGGAAGGTGGAATTATTGAAAATCGAACGAGCGAACGGAAAAAGGCAGGCAGAGAGACAGGCGGTTGATAATAAGTAGAGAATCTAACGACCACAAACTAAAAAAAATGTTTCAAGGGATTCCGCTTTTTGGTAGAGAATATATTTTTTGGAGAGAAACTTGTACTCAAGTTTACAAAATAACACGCATATAATATTTTTTTGGATGCATAAATTTAAAACATGAAGTTTAGAATAAATAATATGAATTTTTAGTTTTGCATTTTCTCTCTGGATAGAGTGAGTAGACAAGCTATGAAAATGGAGATTTGTAATGATGGGCATCTTTCCTTCCCTCCAATTATCCAATGTACAAAAAAATGATTTAATTTTTTTACGAAGCTATACAGACTCTGGTCTCCAGTTTTTCCCCTCTTTGTCCCCTTCCCCTACTTTTACCTTCATTTCATCATCCTTCTATCTTGGCTCTCTCTGCTCGGCATTGACTGGACTAGTGCTAACGGCTACTATAGCTGAGAGGAGAAATAGTGGAGTGTGGAATATGGATGATTTTTTGATGATTTTTACATTTTTTATGGCTGTTGTGGTGCGGTGGTTGGGGACTTTGACTATGCATGTGACAGAGGGACCGGGTGATGGGTTTGTTTGGTGGTGGTGGTGGGATGGGAGCATTTTTTTGGAGTTCGGTTTTGATGATGTGGGAATATGAGGAGAAGGGCGAGAAGACACCACGACACGAGAACAAGAGGAACTTAATGAAATGGAAAATGGTGGTGGTGGTGGCTTGTGGATGAATGGCTGAGAAGGCTGAAGCAAGTACTACCGCCAGACACCAATGTGGCAGCACAAGCTAAAAAAAACGTAGACTGAAGAACAACAAAGTATAACGTTTCCACCTTGAAATGGGATAAAATGGAGGGATGCTGTTTGCAACTACTGAATACTATATCAATTATAAAATTATGTTGGTTAGTCAGTAAATACAAAAATAGAAAAAAGGACTTCCATTCTTTTCTACATTCGCTTTGTATTTAGAATTGGACAAGTGTTCCAAGAGTTTTGTCAAAACTCAACGCAATGGAACTTGAAAGAGAATTTATAACCTAACCATTATGCATTTGATAACTTATAACTGTGGAATTTCTATAAAAATATCTGCTCGTTTTATTCCTACATCATTAACTCGTATCCAGCATTATCATCATACTTATCTTTACTACTTATTAAAAATAACTGTTTTTCTAATTTTAATTCTTCTAAAACAACACATCTTTTAAAATTCTCACACTGCCCCATCATTTCCTTCAACTTCTCCGACTGTTACGTCAATCTTCTATTTAAAAAAATACTTATCCGTTTCCGGCTAAACCATAATTCTCTCCGCTAATCTTACAACTCTTTTTTTTATAAACAGTCATATCCACATTCGCACATTCATCACCTTTTCCTACTTCAGCCATGAACCTACTCCGCAAATAACTCTGTTTTTCTCTTGTCATCATCATCATCATCATTATAATTCCTGCAAAAATTTAATATCTACTACACAACTTCATTTTAAAAACATGACAAACCCGATTTACCAAAAAGAATATATGCATTCCTCCCTTCACATTTTTTCAAACAGACTTTGATTAGCATTAGACATGACATCTGCAAAGAACTCGCAGTTGTAGCTTTAAAGTGTTAAGCTGTTAACCAAAGCTCTTTTTTAATTAGCTTGCATTCCATTACAAGCGTATATGGCAGCGCAGAGATACCGCTGCTGTCTAGAAAGAAGCGACTCTCATGTTTCCCCTCTGCTCCCTCAGTAGTGGCACATGAGATGATTCTCTTTCGTTGATTTGGCGTATCCACTCCTCCGACTCGGCTGCTCTACCAAAAAAATGTGATCATCCGTTTGGTTTTGTGTGGCAGGAGCAGTTTGTACTTTAGTGCTTCTCGGAAGAGCCAGTGAGCAACAACACCTCACCAAAATATCCTCCTGCGCTCCTCCTCACTTTCAAATCAAATCTCCTCTCGCATGATTCTAAAGTCAATGACCCTTTTAAATTGGTTAACAACAACGATAGCGCTAATTGATGAGATAGTTAAATTTGATGAGCAAGTTGTTTTGTAGTGTTTGACTGTTCAAACAGGTGATATTGGTGTTAGTTTTGCGCGGCATGCTGGTTTATTACACTGGACTTGTTGACTGGAGAAGGGTTTTTAAATGCACGTTTTAATTGAGTAGTTAAATTTGATTGGTGATTGGATAAACGGTTTTTGGGATAATTAAGAAGAGATTTTTGGGGGAGTTTGTGTTTGCCGGTGGTGGAGGTTGGAGGAGTTGGTATAAATTTTTCAAGACGGGATCACGAGAGTGACTGTTGGGATTGTTAATGCGTTTGCGTAATGATTAGGAGGGATAGTAAAAGGGGAAGGGAGAGTGTGGACTCGGTGGAGGATGGGGCGTCCGTTGATAACTCTCCGACGAGGAGTAGTGATAAGGAGCCTGAGGAGGATGAGGGATTGGACTCGAGAACTAGACGGAGGGTTCGAGAAGCTAAATCTAAAGCCAGGCCAGGTAACATACTAAACGATAATTTGACACGTGTTTGCTTTTGTGACCTTTTAGTTGAATCAATGTTGAACTTTAAATGTTACTTTTGTTTTGTATTTTGTAGAACTGAAAGCTAGAGGTGCTTGGACAGAATTAGAGTACCACACGAAATTTCAACGTTGCACCAAAATCAGTCAAGCAATCACCGGAAGTAGAACGTATTCATGTGAATGATGTGAGCCCTGAGGAATTCATTGACAAATTTGAGAGGCCGTACAAACCAGTGATTATCCGGGGTTGTACGGACGACTGGAAAGCTAATTACAAATGGACCCCTCATGTAATTTCCCATTATTATTTGTAATTATGTATTCAGTTTGCATGTTTTAAACTGTTATTGTAAAGTTGACGTTCTTGTTTTGATTGTACTTACAGCGGCTTGCGAAAAAGTACCGAAACCAGCGTTTCAAGTGCGGCGAATCAGACGACGGTTACAGTGTCAAGATAAAAATGAAGTATTTTGTGGATTACATGAACACCACCAAGGATGATAGCCCACTGTACATTTTCGATTCCAGTTTTGGTGAGCATCCGCGTAGAAAGCGCCTTCTGGAAGATTACGATATCCCAATTTACTTTCGCGATGACCTGTTCCAATTTGCTGGCGAGAAACGACGTCCCCCGTACAGGTGGATTGTTATGGGACCCTCCCGTAGTGGAACCGGAATTCACATAGATCCTCTGGGAACAAGTGCCTGGAACGCTCTCATTTCGGGCCATAAACGATGGTGCCTCTTTCCCACTGATACACCGAAGGAGCTAATCAAAGTTACAAGGTCAGAAGGTGGGAAGCAACAGGATGAAGCAATCACTTGGTTCAATGTCATCTACCCGAGAACTCAGTTGCCATCATGGCCAGAGAAGTACAAACCGGTAATTATTCAATTAAAGTCACATAATTAAAATCACATTTTACTTGAATATTGTTTACATGTTGTGGATGGAACTGATTACCAACTTTAGTAATGTGCCCTTGTTTTGCTGATTTTTAGTTGGAAATAGTTCAAGGACCAGGTGACACCGTATTTGTTCCGGGTGGCTGGTGGCATGTCGTTCTCAACCTCGACACAACAATTGCAGTTACCCAAAACTTCTGCTCCCGCACAAATTTTCCTATTGTCTGGCACAAGACAGTCCGTGGTCGACCCAAACTCTCCAAAAAATGGCACTCTGTTCTCAAATCCAAGTATCCCGAGTTGGCCCGGGAAGCGGATCACGTGGATCTTTCAAAACACACCGGAATCTACTCAGATAGCTCTAGCTGCTCTTCCTCAAGTTCTTCCAGTTCAAGTTCGAGTTCAGAGTCCTGTGCTTCCTCTTCAGATACCGACAGCGAAGACAGTGGTCAGGCCAGCTTGCACAGCAACAAAAAACGACGACGAAGCAGAACCTCTCACTCAAAATCACCAGTGTCTCCTTCATCTCGACGGGCGTCTCCTGCTACTGCCTCGTCTTGCACGTCTTCCAGGCGAACGACCACGGACAGCACCTCATCCACCTCTCGCAAAGATCGGGAGCGGGACAGGGACAAGGATAGATAATGGCCGGGATCGCTCCCGCAGTCGAAGCAAATCCAAACCTCGTCCTAAAAAGAGCAAATCCAAGGGACCATCTTCTCGAAGGAAAACCAGGAGTAGAAGTCCTCATCATCCGACAAGACGGTCCAGTTATAACAGCAGCAATTGCAGCGACAGATCCCCAGACAAATCCTCTCGCCGTAATTAAACTCAAGCTGTAAAAAACTTACTCAAAATGAAGCGGGCCTTTCACAAGTAAACCAATAATTTACAGATGAGTTGGTGACAAGAGTCATGCAAGTGAATACGTTCATCTTTTCCCGAGTTTGGAAAATATTTAAAAAACTTGATGACTCTACAAAATAATTCTCTCGTGTAAAAAAACTTTAATGAAGCTGTGGCAAACTGCTGCTGCACAAATATTTCAATAAGGCTAAAAGAAGAAACAAAAAGGGGTACATTTAAATAATAAGTATGATAAATGTGATGTGTGTTCGTTAATAATATATCTGCCTAAACTACTAAAAATCATTGGTACATTTTATATATATATTTTTATTGACAAAAAATGGACGTGCTACATAATATAATGATACAATAATGTTAAGCTATTACTCCAATCATAAGAATGTTTTTGCATTTAATTATAATTTTAAAATTGATAACAATGAACTAGAATGTAAACGTTTAAGGTCGGGTTTTTGCTGTGTGGAGGGAGATTGAGATTACTGATTATGGAAGAGTGTGGAACCAATAATACTTTAGCAAAGGAAACTACTTCAAAGCAACTTAAAATTTAAATAGGTTCGTTCGGATAAAGCTTTGTAAATGATTGACTTGGGTTTTTGTGTATGTCAAGTTATACAGGGTTGATATTGATAAGACGGATAGAGATAACCACCGAATCATCCCTCTGTCCCTAATTCTTTCAAACATTATGATCGATTATCTGGTATATTATTTTTGTAGACATAAAGTTTTGGTTTGATAAATATGACAATACGTAATCCTAATAATAATATGATTCCACCGAATCATCCCTCTGTCCCTAATTCTTTCAAACATTATGATCGATTATCTGGTATATTATTTTTGTAGACATAAAGTTTTGGTTTGATAAATATGACAATACGTAATACTAATAATAATATGATTTAATTTAAATATTCATTGATCTTATAATGATAGTGTATGATCTTGTCTCATTAATGTATTTTTAATTTGTAAGTAAATAAGATCAGCATAATAATTCTTTTCAACAATGTCGCCCTCTCACCATCTTTCTGCTGCTGTATGTAGTTTTAACGGTGAAAATAAAAATGGATGAATTCTATAAACAAAAGTTATATTCGTATTTTTTGTTTAAATGCAGTTTTTATTCATAATATTCAACAAAACGTGTGAAATGCATAGAACAGATTAATACATAATTGCTTGCACAATAATAATAATAGTGTAATTAAAGCAGCCTTTAACATTCCATAAAGCCCCAAAAATCTCAACTACATTAATTCCACCACCACAGTTATTAAAATTAGTTATCCCAGAGTGTACTGACTATTTCATTACTAAAGATTAATTAGCATCATTTTTTAAGTTAATGTTGAAGCAAGGATAGCAACGCCTCTTTCATAAAAGCTGTACTTGTCCAGCTTGTTGACGATCTTGAGGTCGACAGTGAAGAGAAGATCATCGCGTGTCGAATTCAAGTACACCGGTAAACAAATCTTGCCATCGTGAATGTTCACGGCAGGATCCACCTTGACCCAAGCAAGAGCGACGCTAGGCATGTCACTTAATACATCAGCGGACAGTTGGAGTCCATCCTTCCAGACAGCGCCTTGCAATTTCAAACCGGTGAGAATAATGTTGAAGCAAGGATAGCAACGCCTCTTTCATAAAAGCTGTACTTGTCCAGCTTGTTGACGATCTTGAGGTCGACCGTGAAGAGAAGGTCGTCGCGTGTCGAGTTCAAGTACACCGGCAAACAAATCTTGCCATCGTGAATGTTCACGGTAGGATCCACCTTGACCCAAGCAAGAGCGACACTAGGCATGTCACTTAATACATCAGCGGACAGTTGGAGTCCATCCTTCCAGACAGCGCCTTGCAATTTCAAACCGGTGAGAACAAAGTTCTGTGGTTTCTTTCCAGCCACTTGAATGTCCAGAATGAGTTCTTCAATGGACCAGCCGTTGGCTTGCGCAACACACTGTCGGGTGGCTGTGAAGTAAGCTTCAGGATTGAATAGACCACCAAGCCAAACGGCTTGCATTTCTAGGCTCTCTGCGCCGTTTACGTGGACCGTTTGGGAAATTGTTATGAGCTGTTCCACCCTCGCGGCAAAGTCATTGATCCAGTTGATCACGGTACAGCCTCTGGGAACGGAATAGCGACCTCCCCAGCTTTCTGGAATGATTCCTCGTACCAACTCGGAGATGAGCTTTCTGTGATACGATGTTTGCTTCCTTTCTCCCTGTTCAAAAGTAATACGTACACAGTTTTTTTAAATTTAAGTGTACATTATTTTAAATTTTCACTACGTTTGTTTACGTTTTTAAACTAATTATTTACCTGGCAAATCAAAATCACCGAGTTCAAATCCCCTTTCACGGTGTCCAGAACAGTGCAACCTGCACTGACTTCCCTTTCAAAGAATCTGTACAGTGGTCTCTTGATGTTGTCTGCCGTTCTTCTTAATGGAGCCAGCTTCTCCGGCAACAGTTTCAACCATTCCTCCGCACTCAACTTCAACGTTCTCATCCAAGCTGGTGCTCCAACATGACCCTCAATATCTCCCGAAGTTTCCTTCGCTGTAAGATCCTCATCATCCTCAATCACCTGCATTTTCAACAATTTGCTCACCATTTCCGCTCCTCGGTTCGTAAGCAGCACTTTCTCTGCGTGAGTAGGCAATCCCAACCAAGCGGGTGTTTGTCGATGAGTCAATCCATTGGCCCACAAAAGGAACTGGTCTCTTCTCAGGGCATCCGGCATGGAAATATCCCCTCCCTCAGCATTTGCCACCAGCAAGAACTCCGACTCGAAACTTCTTGGTGTAAACAAGCGGTGAACAAAGGAGGATAACAATCTCGCATCAAATTCATTATCCACTTTGCCTCCGTAA
>JAHZMV010001336.1:0-16837 GCA_027743765.1 Coecobrya sp. COE2 | reverse complement strand
GTAGGGTCCCAAGGGAATTGGAAAAGTTGATCAATCTTTTACGATTATGTTGTTAGCGGCGATAGACAACTGTATACACAGCTTTTTACTTCATCTTACTTTCTCTGTACTTTCAGTTTGACTTTCAGCAGAAATAAGATAAGCTCGTTTTTATTCTTTTAAGTTATGAATGAATGATTTGTAAAGCATAGTTTTGTACAGCGTTTTTATCCTGGTTACATTTGATCATCTACGTTGACAAATCGGCATTTTCTTGAAAAAAATGTGCATTTATCATTCGCATTTTCCAAAATGCCACAAACGTCTACATTTGTGATGATTTTTGAACGCAGATAATTTTCCATCTATACTTTCGTAATGTGATAAGGGATATGATTTCCCATGTCAGATTGTTTGACTGTCGATTACACTTCATTTTCAATTGTCTGTAGACATTTAAAATGGGTCATCCTGCAGGATTTTATTGAAATGTTGCGAAACGCTTAGCTATTGTTAGCTAGGTTTTCAGCAATCATCAATGCAATTGTTCAACAGAAACATTTTATTTTGCTTCGCTGAAATGACATCATTCCACCCACAACGTTACATTGTGGAAGATAACCGATTTTTTCATGGAAAAAGCACAACGTATTTTGTTAAATTATATAGCACTATTGATTGACTGCATTTTTTCTTTGGCAGCTTCAAGTAGCAAACTTGCGAAAATAAACAAGAAAATGGAATTCGTAGCGTGAATCTTCGGTAATAATGTTGTGGTACGTAAAGATATTGTGTTAATACAATGATATTTACTTACTCTGCTGCATTGATAATGGAAAAGTGTTTTACTGACGTAACAGTAACAGCGGTGGGTTCCTTAAAAGCATCAGCCATTGTTGCGAATCTATTTAATACAAGTACCCCCGAAAATGTATCAGATGATGAAAAAAACCTTTTGGGAATTATTTTTTAAAGCTCATGGCACAAGGAAAAGTTTGCATCTGGCAGTTGCTTACATGAATTGAGCAACATCACTACATCACTTTTATTTTAAAGTGATAATGGTGGGATATGTATTTACACATATTATTTATTTTGATTATATGTTTTCTTTTTTAAATCTTGCGCTTTTCACTAAAATTGTTAAAGCGGCACTAGAAAGCTAATTTCCACTGACGTAATGGTACAATTTCGCTTATAAAACTTGCATAATGACAAAGTATGTCATTACGAGTGAAAGTGAAGCGTAATGGGAAAAATGAACAATGGTTTCGTAAAGGAATTCTATTTAGACACGGATATTGAGCAACGAAACTTGTTAGTACGTACGGTGAAAGAAAAATCATTTCATGTTCTCTTAATTGGAATTAGACACGAAATAGTATTGCGTCAACGTGACGTAACTTTAAGTAAAAAAGGCGAATAAACTTGACTAATGATAAGAAAACTATATTACAAATTTATTCCAAAGATGAGAAGATGCAAATTATATTTTGTGTCGTAAATCTAGCACAAATCTCAACTCACCCCTTGGTACATCTGACCATCTAGCAATATATTATTTTGGATTTTTTTCTTGCTTTTCCCCAGGGCCCCACAAATAAAGTTGTTGACACCTCACCAGAGTCTATATAGTCCATCCACCCACCCAGGATCCACACAGGAGAGTATAGAAAGTGCATTACAACAAATTGGTGGAAATGGCTTTTATCCCCGGAAAAACAGCGCGAGGAATTAGAGGAGAAAGTGGTGATGAGGAGGAGAGAAAATATGTTCAAAGGAAAAAGAATGGAGTAACAGGTACTACGACAAGACGACATTGTGTTTCCATCTCCACCATCCCGCTGGCATCCATAACAACTTTATCATCTTCCTGTCCGACGTCATCTTGCTCCTCTTCTTTGCTGATCCGTCATGATAAAAAGACTTTGAGTTTTACTGAGGCGACAAGGAAACGAGGATCTGGCTCATTGTTGTGGTGGTGGGCTTGTATCCTGTTGAGCGCTGCCATCCTTTTATCCTCATCGACTTGCGGACAGGCTGAAGCGAAACATGCTTGGGAGCGGCCAGGATGTCACAAAGTTGGTAAGCAAATTAATATTGATTCTCGGGCATGAAAATTCGTAGGTTGTGATGCGCAACCGGGAAAGCTACATGTAGCGCCTTATGATATCTGGTCGGGAAGATTTTCCATTTGAAGGAAAGACAGAGTGAAAAGACAAAAGGGTCAAATTTGAATTTAAAATGTTAATTTCCTTTTAAAAAATTTGTAAAGCAAATAAGTATTACGAATAATGGTACCAACCAAACCAGGACTACCTTTGAAGGCTTTCTGTTTATAAAGTATAAACACAATAAGGTTAAAATTTGAAAGTGTAAATCTGGAAGAATGAGAGTAGACACGGAAAAGGGTGAATTTTGCAAGATTTTACGTTTACTTTTCTCCTTTCTATTTTATGTTGTCCTTATGCATTTTTTGCTGCGTAAATTCTGACTCAGCTTTTCATTCCCTGTGTTTATTGTGTTTTAACGTACGTCAGCAACAACATGATATAATGTCATGTATATAATGTGTCATTGTTTTTATCTTGGGGTGACCAGCCAACCATAACGTAATAACAGTAAACAGTGGGAATAGTTGAGATTATCATGTCTTCATTCTTCTCCCGTTTCCCCCGCATCACGACTATTTTTTTATGGGTCATTTCCTTTTATCGGCTGTTGTCGTCTTCACTGCATTCTCATCTTGTTTCAATCTCTCAATGCACAAGCAAAGATGAAAAAGGTTAAGAAAACATGAATGGGTATAAATAGAACGGTCAACAGGTTTTATGACACAATGAAAATCCCGTAATTTTTTAAACTTTTAAAGAGCCATCAAGTAAAAGTAGATATAAATAGATGTGTTCTGGAGAGAGCTTGAAAGATTTCCTGTTTTGAAAACTTTCTTTTTGCTGTGGCTTGTGTGTACAAACACTTTTTCAATTCACTTATCCCGTGAATAAGAACACCAAACGTGTGTTGTGGCAGTGGTGGATGATGGTGGTGAACGTGGGAATTTATCAAAATTGGATGGATACATTGAGAAAATTGATTTGAAGATTTAGTTGTTCAGAAAGGCAACTTTTTGTGGGGCTGTTGAGCGGTGTTGACGTGACGGCAATTTTGGTGTTGAACTTTAAAGTGGATGGATTTACACCACATGCCGAAAATAAAATCCACCCACACATTCTCCTCTCAAGTAGAAAGAATGTTACATAAAAGAAGTGGTGAAATATTGGAGTTGTGCGCAGAAAACATCAAAAGTATATATGAAACATGTCCATTATTTGATTAGGTATGTGCCGTGAAGGTAAGTGGGTAAGGAATGGTAATAATCAAATCAATTGATGGATTTACCACAAAGCCATCAATTGATTTNCATAAAAGAAGTGGTGAAATATTGGAGTTGTGCGCAGAAAACATCAAAAGTATATATGAAACATGTCCATTATTTGATTAGGTATGTGCCGTGAAGGTAAGTGGGTAAGGAATGGTAATAATCAAATCAATTGATGGATTTACCACAAAGCCATCAATTGATTTACTATCGTATGAATGAGATGTTCGTCTTTGTCCTTTTAACAAAAGAAAACTTCTCAGAGTTTATCTTTTCTTCTGGAAAACGATATTGTCCGCCCATTCCTTTCACTGTATGGCATGGAAACAGACACAGAAAAATATTTATGCATGGCTGAGCGTGAATTACTGAAAGAATACTTTCTTAGAAAATGAATTGGTCACTTGTCCTCGTATATTTAATGTACAACTAGCAATTAACTTAATTGGTCACGGCATGGTGCCAAATGCTAAACATGCAATGTTGTCAGCAAGTTTGCAACAACTTTGACAATTTTTCATTTTCTTGCAGGACACACGAGAAAGGTGCAAATTCCGGATTCCAGTGAAAAAGAAAATGCTTACAAGTGGGCGGAAAGGTTGCGGTAAGGAAAATAGATGCGTCAGTATTTACGACGAAAAACATTTTTAATTATTTTCAGTTTGTTTGAAAAACAAAACATTAATTACGAACTAGGATAGTATTTTAATTTTTAAAAAAATCCCCTTTGAAACTTGAATAAACAAAATTAATTGATTTACGAAAATTAGTTCTTCATTTAGTAAATTGCAATTGCGATGACAATTATCAGATTAAAATATTTTTCCCATGGGACTTGAGGATGATGCTAAAATTATTAGTGGTAGCATAATATGTGGTAAATCTTATTATGTAGATATTGTTAATGCATGGAATTTTCCGAGTAGATTTAATTTTAGCTGGATAAATAGAGTAGTTTGGAAGTAGAACATTTAGCTAGTTGCTCTCCAACATTAGCATCCACCCACACATAACATTCTCTCTCCAGTACATAATTTATCCGTACGTGTACGATTACACGTAAACAAATTAGAATGTATAATCTTCACTTTCACTCGTATCAATTCCACTTTACTTGCCTATCCCAACTTACCACTTAACAGTCAATTTATTAACGAGGTGGAAAGTTACGAGTAGTTTTCCGGGATGAAAATTAAAATACTTTTATCTAACTAAACGGGGTGGCAAAATTCGCAGATTAAGATACAAATGTGTGGGTGGATTTGGGGCACTTGGAGATTTCGAGGTGTAAATACTTCTCTCGTCAATGAATCACAAGAATGAATTTGACCTTTTGAGAGCAATGTAGTCAAATCTTACATAACAATTTTTAGTAAAATGATCTCATCGTAATTATTGGAAACTTGGTTTCTCAAAGGCATTTTTGCCGAAATTATTCGAAAACATGTTTTTGGTTTTAATTCCACGAAAGAATTCATAAATAAATGAGGACGAAAGTGAAAGTGACGGGCAAAAGGTCTAACAAGTAATTATTTAGGTGTACTGATGTGCAAGTAATCGGGCTACTGCTGGGTGACTGACGAAATCTCTGAAAATGCTTCCTTAGCTACTCGAAATTGCTTATTAAATTAAATTTCCACGAAATGCTATAATGATTTAGATGAAAAGTTTAAGCAAGTTTTTCTACAAAGTGGATAACTTCCAGAAAGAGAGGAAAATTGTTATGGTGTTTGTTAAGGAATTATATAAGTTTTTAGAGAGTGAAAGCTTATGATATTATAGGTAGGTACTTTGCTAAAATAGAACAAGCTGTAATTGATTGAGTACACTCTACTCAAAGAATCTAGTACGTGTCAAGTGACAAGGTCAGTAAATATTTAAATTAGCTTAAACAATATTGTAGAAATAAAGCTGGAAACTATGTACTTTGTTGTCCGTTTGCCCAGCTGGAAATGGACACACAGAGTGAAAGCAAGTTTAAGCGCTGTGGGTGAGGTGAGGTGTGACAAGCTTTTTATTTTTTGTTTTACTTTATTTCTGGAGTACCTGGATAACGGCACATTCTGTTTTTTTTAAACTCATGCAGCTTGAAATCAGATTTGAACATTATGAACCGCGCAACAAAAGTTTTACTTGAGCTATATTTCCTATAGAAACCGAGCGAGAAATAGATTCTTCTTCCTTATTTCTCTAGATCTAAAATTAGCATAAAGAATAATGATCCAATGACATGATCTTTATTTGTTGACGTATAATTTGGTTGTGTACATTATTTATTCACAAGGAGCTTTATACAAGTATGTATTTTGCTATTCTTAGAAATTATTTAGACCATTGTAAAGTAATACCATTAATATAATTGATGGTAGCACTCTTGCTGACACTTCTAAAAATATCCTTCGCAAATATTATTATAGCGCAATATTTGCATAATCCTAGCATACGTGAATAAGTGGGCGGACAATGTTTGGGGGAGAACAGTTGTGGCATAGCAGAATATTTTAAGTATGATCTGCGTAGCTGATAGACATGTTAGCGTAGTTGGAGTAGCAAAACTTAATCTTAAACTATGAATGGAAAATTTACAAAAAAGATTATCTATTAAGTGTATAAATCGCTTTTGATGTACTGTATCGTCAACATGTGAATAATATGTATTAAAAGGAACTAAATATAATTGCTAGTTACATAAAATGTTTATTCTGACATATGTACTTATTGTTAAGTTAATGATGATGATGGATTGGCAAATTATGTAACCTGATATTCTGATCTGATATTATTAATAATTGTTTAAATATATACACATATATAATACGATATTATGACAAAAAATCGGATAAATTTAATAAAAACTTTCTCCCGTCTGAAAATTATAATCGGCAGTCTAAATTTCGTCTGCGAAATAAAATAGAACAGCAGCAAAAACAATGGCACAAGCATTTTGAGAATTCTTTCCACATTTTGCATTCCATCCCGCAAAAATACCCAAAGAATGGATTTCCCAACAAAAATGAAACAATTTACACAAATTTCAGTTTGAGCATTACAGGAGCAAATAAAGGAGAACATTGATTAAAACTGTCATTTCATTTTGTAATCGCATTTCCCACCTGTCTCATTTCATTAAATGAAAACCGTTTTTATCGGTCATTTTAATTAAACCATTCAATTTATTTACTGGCTATCCACTTGTCTGTTAAAAAACTATTTATAGGCTGTACAAAAACATCACCGGGAAAAACGTCTACAAATCAATACCAATCTGTATATCTGTCATAAACACACTCATAAAAATGGCATATTCCAACCGAACATTTTTACAGGTTGATAGACGTGCAGATCAACTTTTGAGCAAAAAATCATTTTTTTGTTCCCTTTCTGTATTTTTTAATCGAATGACTATGCTGCCAGTCTGGTTGGTGGTGTTGACCTTTTTTGTCTTTTCTTCAGCAAGGATCTCCTCGATCACATTAACTTTTCATGATAAACCTCACAATCAAATGCAGCGGGAACAAACAAGAGAGAAGTACTCTGTCACGCTGTTTTGTTTGCTACTTCTGTCCTGTCGTTCCCATTTCCTCTTCTGGAAAAACAAAGCCATCACCGTAGGAAAAAAACCGGAACAAAGCCATTACCTTAATCGCTTTCTATTCATGTGTCGACTGCAGGAGAGTAAAAAAAAGCTAGCTTAGGTATTAAATGCAGACGAGCTACTACATTTTCACTTTTTCATCCATCATCATTTCACGTTTTCAGGATCATCATCATCAGTTACTTTTCAAGTGACGTTTTGGAAACTAAAGCAACCAGGTTTAAATAAAAAAGAGATCTATTTTTGGGGATGATCAATAATAAATGGGACTACTTGCTGCTAGCTTAGGTATTAAATGCAGACGAGCTACTACATTTTCACTTTTTCATCCATCATCATTTCACGTTTTCGTTTCAGGATCATCATCATCAGTTACTTTTCAAGTGACGTTTTGGAAACTAAAGCAACCTGGTTTAAATAAAAAAGAGATCTATTTTTGGGGATGATCAATAATAAATGGGACTACTTGCCTGGCAGATCTGAGCGGGTGATTGATTTTTGGATGTATTTCCATTCGCATGGTCGAAATTAACGAATGTGTGCTGTAAGGATATAGGCACAGACAAATAGATTGCTTTAATAAATATCCGTTTAAAAACCGGTTTTGTCCGAATTTATGGTTTTGCCCACTGACTTTTCCACTCCTACGCACAACGGTTTGGTCCACTCCACGTGTAATAGATTGTTTTAATAAATATCCGTTTAAAAACCGGTTTTGTCCGAATTTATGGTTTTGCCCACTGACTTTTCCACTCCTACGCACAACGGTTTGGTCCACTCCACGTGTGAATCATGAGTAAGTAAACTGGTGAGCAAGTTAGTCTATTATTATAATATCCATAAAATGATATCCTGATAATAAAACAATCCATCTTGCTGAAAAGTACTGCGTAGTAGGAGCGTCCACTTAACTACTTGTGTCCATACATGAAAGTTGAACACATTTATTATCTCATCTTTTTTGTCTCCTCGTCGACAAAGCGTAATTAGTACTTGCTCACGTATGACCCAATTGCAAATCTCGTACTCACTCACCCACCACCGCTCCTGTGTAACCCTAACCACCAGAGAACAAAGCAAAAATGCAAAGATGCGGAGTAAAATATGTGTGGCGAAAACAAGCTATTTTGCGTGCTATGGCATTATAATATGCGCTTATACTTTTGTTCATCTTCAAACGAACCCACTTTCCCTTTCCCTACTTTTCTCTCTCCTCAAATCTTTCTTCGCAAAAACAATACCAGGAATTTATTATGTTTTTTTTCTCCGCATGAAAAAAATAAGTAGGTACGAGGATAATTTAATTGAGTTTATTTTTATGATAATCAGATGAAAAAATAATTTGCCTGCTTTAGTAAGCCAATATGTTTTTAAACTACTTACTACAAGTAATTCTTTTCAACAGAGCTGCTGGGGCATTGTAATAAATTTAATTTTTCCTTTATTCTTCTTCTCCGCTTCAGTTTTACAAGCTATTTTGCGTGCTATGGCATTATAATATGCGCTTATGCTTTTGTTCATCTTCAAACGAACCCACTTTCCCTTTCCCTACTTTTCTCTCTCCTCAAATCTTTCTTCGCAAAAACAATACCAAGAATTTATTATGTTTTTTTTTCTCCGCATGAAAAAAAATAAGTAGGTACGAGGATAATTTAATTGAGTTTATTTTTATGATAATCAGATGAAAAAATAATTTGCTTGCTTTAGTAAGCCAATATGTTTTTAAACTACTTACTATAAGTAATTCTTTTCAACAGAGCTGCTGGGGCATTGTAATAAATTTAATTTTTCCTTTATTCTTCTTCTCCGCTTCAGTTTCCAATTATGTATACAACAACAATAAATAATTACAGCCAATTTCATTACATGTTTACTATACTTTACTAGCAAAAAGTAAATATTATTTTTTCAAAATTTCAGTTCAACTTCACAAAGAAATGTTTTTAAATTAGATTCAAGTTTACAAGGACAATCTTAAATTATTCTTAAAAATTTAAAGTTATAGCACTATAAAGGTAGAATTTTGTTTTAATATTTTAAAATTACATTTAATAGAATGTTTGAATTAAGCACCAATTATTTTCAGTTGAGTTTTTAGATCATGATCAAAACAGGTACACACAATAAACGCCCACGCACATTCATCATCATCATCTTGCATCCACCCACGCATAACTAATTTTATTTTTTTATTTGCGAACGTAAACCATTCTAGTCTATTTATTTACCATCTAATTATAAATTATAATATACTATGTATTTACGATAACACCGACATCTTACTGTAATTTCGGATGAGATGGATAAAAATTTTGAGAAATGTAGCAATAAAGGATGCACGAACTAAATAATTATTATATACACATTTTTATGCTTTATTTGGTTGATGTTTCTACGACGACTCTCTGCCTGCTCTTCCAATTCTCTCATCATGGTAGTATTTTTGCGATTTCTTTGAAGATGTGATTTTATTTATATCTCTCGGTTCCGTCTGTTTTGCTGATGGTTTTGTTTTAGGTCCGGGTTTTCACACATTTCAGTAACCTGACCGCACACCCCGATACCGCATCCCTTCACAGCTGGCCTCTGATGACTTGCACACGGAACAGTGACAGGATTCCGCCTCTTGATAATCATATCTGGAGAGAAACAATCAAAGTGAAAGTAAGTGAAAGCAGAGAAGCAGCAGGTGTACCTACACTTGCTAATTAGCAGTCTCGGTAATAAATGATGAGCAAAGCATGTTGAGGTGATATACAGATAAGATGAAAAATGGTATTTTCTCCATGACGTTCACTATGCTTTCACCCGGGGAAAATCTATTTATATGAAAGTGATTAAGAATGAATATTCATGCCACGCTTCCAAATGCTCCCATTCACATCACTTCATTCTCTCGTTTATTTTTGGCATTCTGGGATTTTATAATCGTTCCTCACCAGTCAAATTTGATGATATGACATATGAACGGCCCCTCAGTAGTAATTAATGTAAAAAATGCAAGAGTTTTACCTGTCAGTGCCCGGCTCCACGCCTTCATCACAATTGTCCAGTATAGCCATGTTGGGTTTACGACTGCCGAAAATGCAAACAGGATGGTGGCTTTTCTTGTACGGAAATCTAAAGTCAGGAATCTTCCCAAAGCACAAAAAAATCCATATAGGGATTATATAAAACAATCGATCAATTTTTGTAAATTAAAAGCTAACATTTGCCTTAATTTACACTACCATTAACAACACTCAATGCATACCACTTAAAATTGGGTTAATGAAAAAAACTAATTGCTTTTTAAATTGCTTTCTTTTTCACTCTTTTTTCTTTCCCTCACTCTAACGGAGAGAAAGTGTACATAAACTGTACAGTTCACTCCACTCTAAAATCTATAAGCCGATGATAAGTGTTTACACGACTTAATTAATTATTTTTTAAAACAGTTTTGTTACCTCATTTGAGTCGCATCTTCCCCAGCAAGACATGACGTTAACTTGGCCCCAGCATTTCTTTCCAGTAGAATCCGTCTTTGTCACCTTTTCTCAAGAGAAAAAATAACAAAATTGTATGGGGCAATAAGAGAATCGTTTATATATTTTAAATCTCCAGTTACCCTGTAAGAGTACAATCTGCGATGACAGCTAAGCGTGGAGGCAACGTCCACAGCCCCAGTGCCCAGTATGGTCAGCCCATCCTCCGCACTGAGCGGAGGACTCACGTCCGCACCCAGAAGATCGTCTTGGGGTTGTTGGGGGAGTGGCTCTTGAGCAGTGACCATCACCACCCCCACCCCCGCCGTTAGCAGGGCCAATATCACCCCTGGGCAGAGAGTAGTAGCAAGGGAAGAGCCGTCCGCCCACATATCCTTTCGCTGCTTATCCTTTGCACAATTTTCAAAAAACCTAAAAATGCTCCCTTGGCTTCTTGTTTCAAAGCTTTTGGAGGAAAGTGATTCGAGAGGGTGAGAATTTTTTGCTGGAGTATGCGAGCGAGCGAGCGTGGAGATCCTCTCTCGTTCATCAACAAGTGGGGAATAACCTTTGGAGATGCTACGAGGACACTACTTTATACATTTTTCTCTCGCTTTCTCCATTCCACACAGCAGCTATCCAGTAGCTGCAACAGTAGCAGTTTTTCGTTATGGAGACTATTTCCTCCAAAACACTACTTCATTTCTCCATATAATGGAGGAAACTATATAGCTTGTTGTGAGAAAGGAGCTAATAAAGCTGAAAAGCAGAGGAGGAGAATGATGATGACGCAAGTAGCTATGCTCCTCCAAGAAAATCTTCTATAAAATATTTTCCCTTTACCACCGCGACTCTCAGTTCTTCAAAATCTCGTCTTTCTCCAGCATAATAATATTTTCCATAGGCTTTTATCATCGTCCATGGTCATCCGCTCTCTCGGAATATCACATTTGTCTGGCTGACTGACCGCGGACCGATGAGAGGATCACAGTGAAATTTATGGTAATAATGCGGTTTAGTTTGTCTCAAGATGAACATTCCACTTTTACGGATTCTCATCTTCTTCTGTGGCTAGCACTCTGGTTTAATGGCTTTACTTTATGCTGACCTTTCACTTACCACCACCCAGCTTTCCTTGCTGTGGTTTTCTTTGCATTTTAGATTGAATAATGTTTTGGGGTGAAGTGAGATCAAACGTGGAGTAGGTGGATGTGGAGGATTGGAGGGTTTAAAAAATGATCAACTACTTATGTTGCTTTTGTGAATAAATTCGGATGCAATGAAAAAAATGAAAAAAGATGAGGTGGATGACTGGTGGTGGTGATCTGATGATGATTCAGATGGTAAACCGGATCTGTCCAGATATTCCTGAATTTTCCTACCGCCTTAATTTATCACTAGAGCTTTGCTTTGATTTATTTCGGGATTTTCTCCCCTCTGGAGTGTGTGTGGAATCAGGTAACAAATTACTGCTCATAAATAAAACGCTCGTTGAGATAAGACAGCTTTTTTGTTTCAGGTTACACGATATAGTCTTTAATTGTCGATACTATAATAACTACATAGTAGTTAGGAGTCGGCAGAGAAGAGGAACACCATAAAATACAAAATGGGCAGTTCAAAACAAAAGTGCTTATTATTCTTATTCTATTATTCCGTACATTGTGCTATTTATTTTAGTCACTTAGTTTAATTGAGATTCGAATACATTGGTAGTGATTTGGTATTTGGAAGTGTCACAGGCAGACAAAAATACACTATTTTAATTAAAGTCACGTAATGTAATTAATTTGTCGGAAGCGAAAATCCTTCTTATCACTTTATGTATATGTAAATACATACCACAGTCGAGTCGAAATTTATAGTGTTTGAACACAGCATATTATCTTAACTTTAATTATTTGAATATTCTAGCACCGCTACTACATAATAATTTGGCTTAATTAATTAGCTTAATAAACATAATATTGTAGTAAAACTAATAAACTGAACTAATTAGTTTCACTAATAATAAAGGAAAAACAATTTAATTAAGAGAACATCAACACTAAGAAAGATAAGTTTACTTTTTCTCGTAACAAAGTAACACAACTCATTTTGAACATTTAATTACTTATTTCGATACTTTGATCAGTCTTCCTCAATCCAGTCAATTTCTTTCCTCCAGTATTCACTGAGGTGGTCCATTTTCCCGGAGGACTTCTTCCAAATGTCGGCTACTCCAGTAGCACTTCCCGCATCCATTGCAGATGAAAACGTGGTCAAGCAAGTGGCTGACCATTTGGAGGCGAGTGAGCTCCACCTTTTCCCCTCGGGGTGTGAGCACGGTTCTAGCACCGTCTGAGATTTGAAGAGTGTCCTCCTCCAAAAGCGTCCAAGTTTTCAGTGGAGAATCTTCCTCACCCAATTGTTTCAATAAAATCATGTCATCAAGGGAACGGCTCTTGAATAGCTGTAGAGACTCGGCAAGATCCCCCTGGGCTGTGGTGGGGGGCTTGAGCAGGTGGCAGCCAGCGATTTCCATGAGACTGTACATTAAGCCTGGCGAGGCTTGGATGAACTCGCTCGTATTACATCGCTACAAAAATACATATTTAAATAATTAGTAAGTAAATAGATAATTCAAAAAAGAGTAGCAGGTTTCCGCAAGGAAAATCTTACATGGCATATGGTAAACAATCTGGAGTGGCTCAAGGCGACATTAAAATGATTGCAAATTTCCTCCAGCTGCGCCGCTGTACTTTCACTTTTGACCAGGTACATCATTTCTTCCTCCCCAGGCCCATCCAACGTGTACTGGATTTTTCTATAGGCTTGCAGGCCCCTGGTGATAATCCTCCGACCATCCCTCCTCACGTAATTAATGCAACACTCGTGCCCTTCATTATTTCCCAGGAGCACAGTGTCGAAACCCAGGCACCTTAAATATCTTCCCAAGCCCAGTAGCATGGTATCCACTACTAACTTCACACAGCCGGTATTCCCCTTTCCTCCTCCTCCGGGCAATGATGGCAGACGAGGCAGTAAGTCCAAAACTATCTCCACAGAACTTCTTTTCTTCCTGCTTGAATCCGCTCCCCCATTTACCCCACCACCGTTCCCGTCCGTTGAGCACCCTTTAAAATAATTCTTCATAATCCGCTCCAAATTAACCTCCTTCTTCTTGCACAGTTTTTCGAGACTCTTAAAAATGCTTATCAGGCAGTAGGCATCACTGGCGGCGTAAAGCACCTGAGGTTCCCTCAATGGTCTTTTTTCCCAGTCGGACATTTGCTCTTCTTTACTCAAGCTCTGGCCAGTGCACAGAAAAACAAGCTCGCTGAGACCAGACTCTCCGCCACCTTCCCCATTAGCACCCCCCACGGCTCCTCCACTGGTTCCTCCATCCCCCTTGGTAAACAGGTGGGGACACTCTTTCAAAATCAAACTCTTTAAACTGCTCAGGTCCAACATGCGACGCCATGTGAGATTCATCCCTTTCCACTGAGGCACCGTCTCCGTCAGCATTTTTACATCGTTTCTCAGGTCAAAGCCGAGTTTGAGAAGGTGCTCATTCTCAAAGTAGTCCCTACGCAGGGCTTTCCACACACAAGGCCCTTGATAAGCACTCCCTTCTTTCTTCAGGTATTCCTTTAAGCCAACCAGGTCCACTAGGTGAACACTGTCCTCAAAAGCCAATTGAAGCAGTGCCGCTCCCGATGTCCTTGACATGATAGGCTTCCACTCGGAGTCAAAGCCGCTTATCACCGGTGCGTTTACAGTTACCTTTTCTGCTTGGGCGATCGTAGCACACAAGGCTAGTATTTGGTGGGGATCCTCCAAAATGTGTAGGGAACTCCGTGGAAAGGGGTGGCAGAAGTAGCTTTTCATTTTTATCCTTTTTTTATATTGAAAATCTTCTGTAGGCATATCATCCTCCCAATTTTGTTCCTGCAACTCTTTTTCCCTCGTAGTCTGATGAAGTTCACTCACAGCTTTGTTTACACTTTCTTCCCATCCTTCATCCCAGCACTCATCCTCCTCAGGATTCCTTCTTAATTTCGCCTCCCAGTCACTTTTCCAAGGTTCCGGCAGGTACCTGAGAATCATATGATTTTGACATGCAGGCGAGGAAAAGAGCTCATGTGAAATGATGNTACCTGAGAATCATATGATTTTGACATGCAGGCGAGGAAAAGAGCTCATGTGAGATGATGAACCTTGCAGCACCCAGAAAATCTTGATAATCCAGGTAATGGGTAATGATATCCTCCTTTAGCGTCTCGCTATCCTGACTCAACTGATCGATAAGCTCGGTGAAGCTTTCCGCACTCATTTCATTCTTTTCGTAGCGTCTCGCAAATAAATGACGCAGTTCCCCAAAACGCTGCCGGTGACCGATATTTGGACAGCAGTCGAAGCCTAGATTATATTTTGTGCGAAGGCGTTTAATTAATTTGCTGATTGGTTTATGATTTAGTTTGTCATCCTTCGTGTCAGGAATGCGGTGCTCAGATTTGTAGCGGACGAGTTGACCAAATACCATATTATTTCCGTGTTGGAACTGCTCATCGAGGAACTTGATAAGCTGTCTTTGATGCTCAGGGGAACCCTCCAAAAAATCTTCCACGACGGCTGGTCGATCTTGAAGAATTAGGGGAACAAGAAAGGCGTGGATGTCGAAAGAGCTGTGGAGATTCAGATGATTGGCGCAGAAGCACGCTTCAGTGTAGTCTTTCGCCAAAACTAGCTGCTGGATTTCGTTCAAGAGATAAGGCTTCATGTCCACAGAGATTACGGCGGTGAGCTGGAAAGATTCCAAGATTAGCTTCAGGAGAGATTCTTTTCGCTGGAAGACTGCCGCTTCAAAGGCTACTTGTTGGAGGGGCCCAGAAAATGAGAGATGAGGATCAGTTGGTAGGGCAGCACTTGAACGGATGCATTGGGCGAGTCCGTTGCAAACTAAAACCCAAAAGCAAAACTTTCAATTAGCTTGTTAAAGTTAAAGAATAGTTACAATTTTAGAATAAGTTGTACTAAGCACCCGCTTGAGCCTGATTTTTTCCTCCCTGGGGAGCTAGAAAATCACTGGAATTTATCACAAGAAATAATGCGAGGCTTGGAACACTCCAACGCTTCTCCTCCCGACAATATTGAAATACTTTTTGGAGCTCCTTCCCAAATTTTCTGTCTGTTGGCTTCATACCTATTTTGGAAAGCAAGTTTAATTAAATAACTAATTTATCTACTGATAAACATTATTAGGTATTTAAATAATTAAATTACATTTCTGATCAGACTCCCAAACGACCTTCAAATTCTTAGAAATCTCCCTCGCCCACACTTCCTGCTGGAGCACGTTCCCAAAATTAGGTACCCTTTTTAAGAGAGCCTCCTTCAATTTTCTCTTATCTGCCCCGGAAGTTGGACTAGAGCTACCGCTTCGGCGACGATGTCGATGAGCACTGCTTGGAGAACAAGAGGTATAGGCACCTGCAGCAGAACTGGTTGATGAGATCCCTCGTCCCCTTCCTCCTCCAATCCAGTTTCTTGGCGGATCAGATCCTACTTCTCGAGCTTGGAAAACGGGTGAAATGCCTCTGCCTCTACCCCTGCCCGAGGTAGCACCCCAGGGGGGAGAACCGCAGGAGCTGGTGGCAGAGGCAATCTGTTGGTGATTTGCCAGAGGTGGCTGGGCAGCATCCCTACTCGCGTTTGTCTGGTTACCTACCAAATAACAGAATAAAATCAATGACTCTTTTGACATTTTGACAACTATCCACAATAATTCATTGTAGCATTATAAACAATTAACCTGCTTGACTATTACCATTATCCACACCGCCACAAAAGTCCATTGATTCGTCGTCGTCTTCTGAGTCCTCATCACTATATCCCGCCGGTCTGCTACGATGCTGATAAGACATACCTCTGATTACTACCACTGATCCTTCATTAACCGTATTTAACTAAAATCAGTTATTTAACTAACTATAGAACTCTAGCAAACTCTTTTCAAACCCTCTTCCTAAAGCTAGAAAGAAGCAGCTTAGCTGTAGCTGTAGGCTATCTTTTTGTCAACGCCTTTACAGCTCACAAACTGCTGTAGTTAATAATGTAATAGTGTTCACTGTTAATTTAACTACTACTGTCATTAGGGAATAAAGAAAGAATTAGCTGATTGACAAGAGGAAGGACCGTAAAGTAAACTGTGAACACTTTTTTCTCTTGTCACTTCAGTTGACTCGCTTCGCTACTCATGTTGTTGGAGAGGGGTCCCCACATAAGCAACGTTACTCTATTCCGGGAAAAGGTTGAGCTAACAGTCCAACTCGTGCTTTGGAGGGTGGCGCAATGCAGTTGAGTTTGTTGGGACAGGTGGGATGAAGGACTCCTTCAGAAAGTACACTCGTTCAACAAAACAGATGTACTCAGAAGCAG